>BSBN01000310.1:1800000-2012923 GCA_027924645.1 Cunninghamia lanceolata | reverse complement strand
TGCTACTATTTTTATGAATTTCGAAGCATGGATGCAAACATACCTAAAATAACATTCCTAACATAAATCATCCATCATAACTCACTGTCATCACATCCCATGGTTATTGATATTAGCTTTCCATTATAACATCAAGAAAAAGTCACAATGCACAATCATGGTAAGCAGAACCATAACAAGTAAATAAAGAGTACCTTGTTGATTATAAGAATATAGAAATTATATTATTCTACAATAGGGTAGTATGGTTTCCAATATTTGATAGTTCCTTATACAGGGTGCAAATATCCCAACCATGTGAATAAGATGTCGCGTCCACCCCAACCAAGGGGGCTCTTATATTCCATCCAAGAGGGTATCCCAATGCCAAGGGCCCAAAGTGTTAAAGTGTGTATTAAGATAGTGTAGTTTCTTATTCACCCTTAAAGGGATACACATGAAAATTGACTCTTCCCTATAGCACATTTAGCTATGGTGAACAACTTATACATATAGAAGAGAGATAGAACAAACTAATCATCCCAAACATTCATACCATCCATTTGGTAATAGAAACGAAACCCATCTCTATAGCATATATATCTCTTCCTACTACATGGATTGCAAACACTTACCTATCACTTAAGTATATCCCAACTAGGAAAAGAATTATGTTGCATCCCATACTACACTAGGGGTCCATCCTTTTCTCAAATTACTACTAGCTAGGTTGGCCACAAGCATCCCATGATACTTACCACCATTAATTGGCTAGGGCAAGTGTACATCCAAAACACTATCAGTGGCAATTAAGATCTCCATAGTTCACTCAACCCCTCAATTTGGTGGATACAGACATCAATCACCTCCATGCCATTGGCAAAATTCAATCCTAGTATGTGTCAGCACCTAGCACTATCACCTACATGGTAATGGTGAAGGTTGGCCTAGACCCTATCATTCCTTGGGTAGATCTTAGAAACTATCACCTCTGTGCTATTCCTAAAGATAAATGGTTAACTCCATAGCATCATTCACCTACACAGTACTGGTGACATCCATCTAACCTACTTCTTATCACACTATGGATAGCTCCTAGAATCTTTCACCTATGTGCCACTGGTGAAAGCTAACTAATCCTTAAATATGGTGATTAGCTCCTATCATCCATCACCTGCATAATACTTGGTGATATTAAAATAATCTCACCTATATTATATTTGGTTCTGACATGTGATCATCTAATTGTCATGTGTTTAAATGAGATCTCAAGGATTGATTCTATTGAATGCATAAGATAACTGAGGGGGGGTGAATCAGTTGTATCTTAAAACTTCAAAACCCTCACAAACATTCAGATCCACATTAATTATAATTAACCCTTAATCTGTTAGAATGATTAATCATGAAAGCAGATAACAGAAACAGAACCAAATCAACAATATACACAAGGAAACACTAGATTTACATGGAAAACCCAAGAAGGGAAAAACCACGGTGAGGATTAGCTCACAATATGAAGTAATATCAACACCGAATACAATAGGGCTCATTGTCCAAAAGAAAGAAAGGCTCACTGCCAGAATAGAAAAGAAGATAGAGAAGAATGTTACAATGAGAAAACCATCCCAATGCAACAGAGAAGTCCACCATAGCATCACCAACACCTTTGCAGTTTGACTGATGAATTGTAGACACCTTCTGCTCACTGCATCCAGTAATTTAACACATGAAAAGCTTGCACCATACTTTACAAATTCACAATTTACAACTCTACAATTCGCATCTTGCTCATCACACACATCTATCTTCGCATCCCTCAATAACATCAACACTTATTTATACTATCTTTAACCTTGAAAACATTCTCCAAGGTTAGAAATGCACCTTAACCATGTAATTCAAATTAGGTCGGCACCAAAACATTCCCACGGTGGAAAGGAAATGAAGGCGGACCATAATCCACTCATACATGTCATGCCACACTTCCACAATCACCAAAGTAGATCCGCAATTAGTGTAAAAACCTTATGGTTGATCGAACCTATGTTAACACCATAATCATTTAAGTACATGCTTCCTCAAAACCAAAGATGACTCGCAAACCACACACCATGCTTGAACGGCAATCTAGAATATCCCACAAACATCCTGAAATCTAACAAATTCCTTCGCAACAACTTTCACCTGAAAAAAGTACACACCCAGGATACTCAAACATCTCTGCCATACACTGCAACTCAAGAAATTAACTTGCGGAGCACCAAACCATGAAAAACTTCAACTAAAGGTAGATATGAACCTTATAAACACACTTCCAGATCTGCAAGACCTAAAACCACCTTGCAAAGAATTGCGACGGAAAATATTTCTCCTAGACACCTCTGTAATACACAGCTCACACACCTTCCTCTACACAACGAATCCAACACCCCAAGTTCTAAATACAACACCTCTAAACACCTCTAATTAGCATATCCAAACTGCACAAGCAGATCTTTAACATAGAAGAAATGTGAAGCCAAACCAAAACACCACTCTGTATGCCAGAACACCTCTACAACACATTGTTTCCTCTTTTATTCAAATTTTCTCAAAGCACTTGAAACCAAGCATCATCAACATATTCAGTACTTCCTCATTACCACCATAGTAACTCAACATTACATACATAGACAGGAGCTTATCAAAGTAACACTAGAGGTTGACACCAGTAGCTTATTAATGACAACATAATGCAACCAATCAAAGCATCATCAAAGACAACATCAACTCAATACCAACTACTCACACTCTTGCAACAATCTCTTTCTCATACAGTTGACACCAATGACAATACAAACTTGTTGGCATCAATGACAACACTAACTATACATACTTGCAACAATCTCCCCTTTGTCATTGATGGCAACACATGATGTGAAAAACCATCAACACAACAACATCGTTAATACTTTGCTTCATACTGACTCTTTTTCTTTCTCTTTCCCTCCCCCTCAGCTTACTACTCTCCTTTTCACAACTGACTCTTTCCTTTTTCGCATTATTCACTCTTCCCCCTTTGACATCAATGACAAAGGGTGTCACATCTCTCTCTCGCTCTCCCCTTTAGACATTACTCATACTTGTACTTGCTCACCATTGCATTGCAACATCTTTTATTTTACTGCTTTGCATACTCCTCCTTAGGAGCACACAACAATTGCATCAGTTAGCAACCATGGCACATATCATTTGACACAATTTGCACACTAGCACTTACTCCCCTTGACTGCAACAACCAACAAAGCCACTACCTACTCCCCCTGAGAGGTAGCCTCCAACATCAGTCCAAACCAAGGAATGAATCTTGAAATCCACTGGATTGATGCACTCCCTATACATCTATTTCAAAGAAGGAGGGGCAATAACCCCCAACTTCTCCCGGAGATACTCAAAAGTATCCTTAGGAAGAGCCTTAGTGAAATGTCAGCAACCTGATCCTTTGTAGGAACATACTCAAGCTTCACTTCATTCTCTACAACCTTCTCTCTCAAAAATTGATACTAGATTAAGATATGTTTTGTCCTTGAGTGCATCACTGGATTCTTTGAAATGTTAATAGCACTTGTATTATCACAGAAGATAGGAATTGGTTATTCATATACAACTTTGATATCCTTCAAGGTTTGCCTCATCCACAACACTTGTGTGTAGCAATATGCTACTGCAATGTATTTTGCCTCTGTAATAGATAAAGACACTGAATCTTGTTTCTTGCTTAGTCATGACACCAATCTGCATCCAAGAAAGAATGCACCACCACTTGTACTTTTCCTATCATCTACACAACTAGCCCAATATGCATCTATGTAAGCACTTACAGTAAAGTCAGTATCCTTTTGATACCACAAGCCATGATTTAGAGTGCCCTTTAAATATCTGAATATCCTCTTCACTGTTGCAACATGTGACTCTCAAGGATTTTCTTGAAATCTAGCCACAAGATAAACTACATGCATAATATCCGGTCTACTCCAATCATTGATCAATACCTGCTCTGATTGGCCTTAGAAGTTTCATCATTCTTTCTCAGCTTGCAACCAGTAATCATAGGGGTACATATTGGTTTAGAGTCTTCCATTCCAAACTTCTTCAACATTTCCTTGACATACTTTGATTGTGAAATGAAAATACCTTTATCTGTCTAATTGATTTGTAGCCCAAGGAAGAAATTCATCTCTCAAAATATTGACATTTCACATTCTTTCTGCATCTCTTCTGCAAATTTCTTACACATAGCTTCATTTCCTCCAAAAATAATGTCATCAACAAACACAACTGCAATCAAGATTTGATCATTTTCAACTTTGAAGTAAAGATTACTATCTATGGTACCTTTATTGAATCCTAGCTGTAACAAGTACTTGTCTAACCTTGCATACCAAGCTCTGGGAGCTTGCTTCAATCCATATAGTTCCTTCTTTAGTTTTGCAAACCATTTCTAGTTTATTTGATAACTAAAATCCTTCCGGTTGTTCTATGTACACTTCTTCTTCCAATTCACCATTCAAGAAAGTAGACTTCACATCCATTTGATATACTTTGAAATCCTTGTGTGCTGTAAAAGACAAAAACATTCTGATGGATTCCATTCTTGTCATCGAAGCATATGTTTCCTCAAAGTCTATTCCTTCTACTTGTGAGTAGCCTTTACATACAAGCCTTGCCTTGTTTCTTAGCACTTCTGCATTCTCATTCAGTTTGTTCTAGAATACCCACTTAGTTCCAATCACATTTTTATTTGTTGGTCTTGGGACAATTTCCCAAGTCTGATTCTTTTCAATCCGCATTAGTTCTTCTTCCATAGCCTTGATCCAATACTCATCCTTGCATGCTTCAATCATTGTTTTAGGTTCAACTTCAGAAAGTAAACATATATTTACCTGTTCTTCAACAACTTTCATTCTTGTCAGTACACCTTTGCTCTTATCACCAATGATGTGTTCTTTAGAATGATGCTTCTGCACATACTTGGGAGTTTTAGGAATCTTTTCTAGAGCTTCTTCCTCTTCAATCTGCACTTCTTTTTCCTTAGCTTTTTCTTCTTCTTTGTAAGAAGACTCATCTGATTCATATCCATTCACTTCTGAGCTCTTTTGGATGTCTTCATCAACTTTGACATTTGCACTCTCAATAATCTTTCTTAGCATCTTGTTGTAGCACTGGTAAGATTTGCTTTTAGTAGAATATCCAAGGAAGATACCTTCATCAAACCTTTCATCAAACTTTCCTAAGTTTTATTCATCTCTTCTGATGTAGCATTTGCTTCCAAACACTCTGAAGTATTTGACAGTATGAATCCTTCCATACCATAGCTCATAAGGAGTCTTTGTGTTGTTTGCTCGTGCTTGCACTCTGTTCAGTATATAAACAGTAGTATGAATTGCTTCTCTCCAGTAGACTTTCGGTAGATTTTCTTCTTTCATCATTGTCCTTATAGCTTCTTGAACAGTCCTATTCTTTCTTTCAACCACTCCATTCTACCGAGGAGTCCTAGGGGCAGATAAATGCCTTTTTATTCCATGATTTTCACACATGTTAAACTCATTGGAGGTGAACTCTCCACCTCTGTTAGACCTCAAACATCTGATTTTCATATCTATTTCATTCTCAACCATAACTTTGAATGCTTTAAACTTATCTAGGGCTTTCAATTTTTCTTTGAGAAAAGTAACCCATGTCATTCTAGAATAATCATCAATTAGTAGCATGAAATGTCTGTCACCTTGAAAACTCCTTACTTTGGTAGGACCACAAAGATATGTATGCACCAATTCCAACAGTTCGATATAAGATTGATCTCTGACTTTGAAGCTTCTTCTTGCTTGCTTTCCAACTTGACATTCCTTACAGACAACATTGATAGGCTTGGTAATCTTTGGCGAATCTCTCACAGCTTGAACTGAACTTATTCTCACTAGGCTATCAAAATTGATGTGACACATTCTTCCATGCCATAGCCAACTCTCATTTATCTGAATCATGAAACAATAACCATTAGCACCTTTGAGTTGATAGACATTTCCATTTGTCCTCCTTCTAGCAACAATCATAGTTCCAGAATCTTTTCTGATCTCACAGCCATCATTCTAAAACATAAGATTGTATCCCTTGCTACACATTTGTCCAAAACTCAAGAGGTTATGTCTTAAACCCTTAACATAAAGAACATCATCAGTGTTATGCTTGCCATCAAAACTAATTGAACCTTTTCCACATATCTTAGCAAATGTATCATCACCAAACCTAACTAGTCCTCCTTCATATTTTTCAAGTTTAACAAACTTACTCTTATCACCGGTCATATGATTAGAGCATCCAATGTCAATGATCTAGTAGTTCTTTTCCTATCTAACATGAAAAGCAAACATCAAGGTGCCTTCAACATTAGTACTTGCTTTTGGAGCCATTTCCTTCACACATCCCTCAGAGTTAGAAGAAATAGTATCATCTTTTAAAGCTATGAACAAGCATTCACCATCCATATCATCTTCATAATCAGATTCATCGTCAGATATACTTGCATCTTCTCTAACATAATATTTTTTCTTAATCATCTTACCTTTGTTCTCCCTATTTTTGTTATTCAGAGCTCTGTTTGGATATCTTGAAGCACAATGACCTATCTTTCCACAACTAAAACACTTGAAAGGCAACTTATCACTATACTTTCCAGTACCCTTTTTCATTCTTCTCACAAAGTTAGCTTCCACATCATCAGAATCCTCCTGATCTAATTCCACAGTCTTCTCTGATTTTCCAGCCTTAAAAGTAGTCTCAACTTTTGCTCTACTTCTACCAAATTCTCTCATTTCAAAAGTAGTTAAAGAACCATACAACTGATCTCTTGTATATTGATCCAGATTTTGTAATTCTTCAATAGCAGAAACTTTATGACTATAAGCTTTGGGAAGAGTTCTAAATACCTTCTTTACCACTTCTTTTTCTTCCAGTTCTCCACCAAGACCTCTGATGTCATTGACAACTTCATCCACCTTCTGTAAGTAGCTTGTGATGTTTTCATCTTCAGACATTCGCAGGGTCTCAAACATGATCTGTAGATTCTACATCTTAGCTTGCTTGACCTTATCATCTCCTTCAAAAATGCTTTTTAACTTTTCCCAAATTTCATTAGCAGTTTTCAAATTCATAACTTTCACCAATTCAAAATTAGTAAGACCACTTAAAAGAGCATACCTTGCTTTACCATTGTTTTCATAGGCCTTGATCTCATTAGTAGTACTCAGACCATTCTCAAGTATAGTGTATCCAGACTCAACAAACTTCCAGATTTCATATCCAAGAGAAACTAGATAACCTTGCATCCTTATTTTCCAAAATGCATAGTCTAATCCATCAAATAGGGGAACATCTTTCTTGTGCAGCATCCTAGATCTACCTCAAGCGGTTAAGCTTTCTTCCAAGGAACCTAGCTCTGATACCAATTGTTGAATTCACAAGACAACTCAGAGGGGGGTGAATCAATTGTATCTTAAAACTTCAAAACCCTCACAAATGTTCAGATCCACATTAATTCAATTAACCCTTAATATGTTAGAATGATTAATCATGAAAGAAGATAACAGAAATAGTACCAGATCAACAACATACACAAGGAAACACTAGATTTATGTGGAAAACCCAAGAAGGGAAAAACCATAGTGAGGATTAGCTCACAATATAAAGTAATATCAACACCGAATACAATAGAGCTCACTACTGAAGGGCTCACTGCCAGAAAGAAAGAAAGGCTCATTGCCAAAGGCTCACTGCCAGAAAAAAAATGAAGATAGAGAAGAATGGTACATTGAGAAAACCATCTCAATGCAACAGAGAAGTCCACCACAGCATCACCAACACCTTTGTAGTCTGACTCATGAATTGTAGACACCTTCTTCTCACTGCATCCAATAATCTAACACATGAAAGCTTGCACTGCACTTTATAATTCACACTTTACAACTCTACAATTCACATCTCTCTCATCACACACATCTATCTTCACATCCCTCAACAACTCAACACTTATTTATACTATCTTCAATCTTGAAAACATTCTCCAAGGTCGGTAATGCACCTTAACCATGTAAATTCAAATTATGTTAGCACCAAAACATTCTCACGGTGGAAAGGAATGAAGGTGGACCACAATACACTTTATCTTGGAACTAAATCCACTCATATGTATGACATGCCACACTTCCACAATCACTGAAGCAGATCCACAATTAGTGTAAACACCCAACTTGTGTCGAACCTGTGTTAACACCATAATCATTTAAGTACATGCTTCCTCAAAACTAAAGATGACTCATGGACCACACACCATGCTTGGACACAATATAGAATATCCCATGCAAACATCGTGAAATCCAATGAATTCCTTCATAACAACTTTCACTTGAAGAAAGTACACACCTAGTATACTCAAGCATCTCTGCCATACACTACAACTTAAGAAATCAACTTGCGGAGCACCAAACCATGAACAACTTCAACTGAAGGTAGATATGAACCGTATAAACACACTTCCAGAACTACAAGACCTGAAACCACTCTACAGAGAAATGCAGAGCAAAAACATTTCTCCAAGACACCTCTGCAATACATAGTTCACACATTGGTGAACAAACCTTCCTCTACACAATGATCCAGCACACCAAATTCTGAATGCAACACCTCTGAACACCTCTGATCAACATATCGAAACTGTACAAGCAGATCTTCAACATGGAAGAAATACGAAACCAAACTAGAACACCACTCTGTATACCAGAACACCTCTACAACACATTGTTTCCTCTTTTATTCAAATTTTCTCAAAAGCACTTGGAAACCAAGCATTAGAAACATATCATCAACATATTCAACACTTCCTCATTACCACCATAGTAACTCAACCTACATACATAGACAAAAGCTTATCAAAGCAACACTAAAGGTTGACACCAGTAGCTTACTAATGACAACATAATGCAACCAATCAAAGCATCATCAGAGACAACATCAACTCAATACCAACTACTCACACTCTTGCAACAATCTCTTGCTCATACAGTTGACACCAATGACAACACTAACTACACATACTTGCAACAGATTCCATCTAGGGCTTCTTGACAGTAATCTCAATCCCTAATCTTTTGGGTAAAAAATAGGAGGCACTTGGCATTTGGATCAAGTTAATAGTTAAGCTAAAAAGAAGACATAGACTGTAGGTTCATAATAGAGTTGTTCCAATGTAGGGTTGCCTTAGAGTCACTGTCTCATACAATATTTATGAGTTTTCTTCTTTACTCTTTTTCTAGTTTGTGAGTACTTTTGAACCTTCCATTTTCTTATTTCCATGAAGTTAAAGCACAAATCCAAGGTATAGTTCTAATCCTAAATTATAGTAGTATGTATAGTTGTAAGGATATCACCTTAAAAGGAAGTAACATGGAGTAAGGCCTTGCTTGTGCATAACCACTACTTAGGGGAGTAGGGCGTGGGAAAAACAAGAGTATCTTGTTGAAATAAAACTTAAGCTAGGAGATATCAGGAACAAACTAATGTTCTCGCATTATGGGCTATGAATTATTCTAGAATCGACATATTGTCCTAACTGCCATTTTTACCAATATTTGACTAAGTTTTACTCTAGAAGAGAACTAAAATTTGAATAGATAATAATAATGCAAAAAAATAAGAATTTCCCAGATGCTAAGATTAGTTATCCAGAAGCTTAAATCATAATACCCTACAATATTCTTACACCATAATCCCCATATATTATAATGTTAATAAGACTATTCTACACCTTTAATGTGTTCATAATATAAGTTAGTTAATTATTTGGTAACTTTCCCCCTTACACTATTAACAATTTAAGTGAGGAAATAGCTTACATGCTACTAGAACTCAACAATATTGTATGGTAGCATAATAAGTGTTGGAATTAACAAACTATGCTTCAACTTTCCTTAAAACATGGAAATCCCTACTTACAAAGTTTTCTCAATTTTTTCATAAATTTATATTTATCATTGCCATTTTATTAAGTTCAAACAATTCATATTAGTGAAACTAAGGACTTTAATAGCCTATAAGTAAATATACAACAGAAAAAGCATACAAGTAAAATAGAAGTAGAACTATTTATGTAATGTTAATATAGAAGGGAGAATACCATCAACAAAACATTTTTCCTAGATCCAAATTGAGCATAGGTAGGAAAGAAGATATTTGCATTTTCCTAAAAGCTCCTAAACCTATTCACATCTTAGTTTAAGGACAACCCATCTAGGGTGTCTGCTAAGGCCCCTTAAAAGTTTTAAGCATTTTGTTAAACAAATCATATGCCTAGTATAATATTTTTTTTTAAGACACATCTTCTTACACTCAAGAAGAGTATGGAAAAGAGGGAATGGGTGATTTTGAGATTCTAAACCCTATAACCCCATTTTATTTTACCTTTTTTCCTGCAGAATGATTGATTTTTAAACCCAAAACTCTTACATCTAGCTATGGCATGCAACAAAAAAATTTATAGTAGAAGTAACCCATTCATACATAAATAAAATCCTTAGTGTGCAGCACCTATATTCAACTAGGGATGAATTTACCTATTGGAAGCTTTCCTCGCAGTGGTAATCTACTACTCTTTCCTCTAAATATGCCTCTCACAATCTAATTTACACCTCCTTTCTTCCTCTTTTTCCTCACGTCCACATCACGTCATAATCATCCTAAAATGGGTTGTATCCAAGCATTTATTCCAAGTTTCATCTCTCCCAAGCATGCCATGCCCAATCCTTCCGACAGTGAAGTAAATGAGGCGAAGGAGGGGGTGCCATTCCTTAGTAATTATGTGGCCATTCCTCTGCATGTATTTACCTAAAATTTTCCTCCTCATTAGTATTTCGTGTCCCCTATTTGATTTGCCCAACCTTAAATTTTACCTCCTCCATTTTTGTAGTTTGGTCGATGGACTAACATTTTTTATAATTTTTTATTTACATAACTATATAAATATTCATTTGTTTATTTATTATTCTTGGTATGGCATTATTATTTTTTCTCTAATTTAGAGACTCCTAGAAATAAAGAGGTTAGTTAACTCGACTAAGGTAAATGATAATCAAATGATGGCCAAGTGATTTAATTATAAAAATTGACTCCTTAGAAACATAGTATGTGAGTTTTGTTAGCTAAACTCCACCCATCAAGATAAAGATTGTATTTTATGAGATACTTATAGTCTAGCAATCTTCTAGATTTGACTTGATATACAAGGACATAAGAGTAGGGTTGCTTTGGCATCAGAATCTATCTCTTGACTAAGGGAGAGGGGCCATTTGCTGCCCACACCCCAATAACAGCTATGTTTTTAATCACTTGACCCCCCAATTAAATTTTTAAAAAGAACCAATACAAGTAAAATACCAACTTAATAAATTAACACAAATGCACCAATACATGTTCACAACATTTGTACATGTTCATAAATGCACCAATACATGTTCACAAATGCACCAATACATTTGTAAATTAACCAAAGAAATTAAGACAAGTGTACAAATGTGATGGCGAGCGGTTACCGGCACATCGGTGCCGATGTATGGGGTGACATGTTGAAATGACCATTTTTTGACCCATGTGCACATAACGCATCCTACAGAGAAATGTATAAGTGCCCAGAAGCTGAAAGAATAGCTTTAAGCTCTTCGGTCGGATACGAAAAAACCCAAAAAAAATCATTGAAATTCGATATGTCTAGCTATGTGCTTGATGTGCGCGAAGTTAGGGTGGGCAGCTACTGGCCCCTCTCCCTTAACTATTGAGCTCTCTTTGTTTGCACCCTAGTACATGCAAGACCTGATCAAGTTCCTCATACACATTTCAACACAAGTGATTAGTATTTGGTTAGTCTCAAACTTAATCACCAATTCAACTATGGTGTGCCATCACTTTGGAACTAAAGATAT
Organism: Cunninghamia lanceolata; assembly: GCA_027924645.1. Lineage (NCBI taxonomy): Eukaryota > Viridiplantae > Streptophyta > Pinopsida > Cupressales > Cupressaceae > Cunninghamia > Cunninghamia lanceolata. The sequence goes on along the minus strand of BSBN01000310.1, from coordinate 2,000,936 downwards.
TTAATTTATAACATCCACAATTTAATAAAGAGGAGTGACAATTCATCCAAATACAATCACTTAACAGAAAGTATTAAAATTATAACATTTATAGTTTGAATCATCCCAAGAATTCAAGTCATCACAATATATTTAAAGATCAAAGCATTAAGGTTTTTACCTTTTTTCCAAATTACATCGAGACTTCAGGAATCTTAGCAAAACATGGGGTTTGTAGGGATGTGACATGGAGAAGAACAATATGATTAACTTGGAGTCCCCATAGATCAAGAGGTTCTTGATATTTTCTTTAGCTACCAAAGATAGGCTGAGCTTACATCCCATCAATTAAACAATATTTTTTTAAGTTTATCCTGGGTTCATGCAAAATTCTAATATTTTGTGTTAAGTCTAGCCCAGAGAACACCAACAGTAGTAGGAATAACTAGTTAGATTTAGAAGCACCATCAAAGAGGAGAGATATATAATTAATGGAGATAGAAGAGTTGTTGGAGATGGGATAGTAGCTAAAAAATTAGAGAGATTTCATCTTCTAAGAAGATTGAGTTTAGATCCAGAGAGGATGCTAGGGTTTTGTTTTACTTTGAAACAAACTTTGGCATTTTCAATCATGGTATTCTAGATCTATTGAATTAGGTCTTCCCCTTAGATCCATGTTTTATCTTCAAATATTATGTTGTTCCTGTCTAGCCAAATATTTGATACGCTAAAAAAAGGAATAGAAGACCATAAGAACTTAATGAGAGGTTTACCTTTTAAAGAGCTATTATAGCATATGTTCCATTTTTTGGTGAAAGTGTCCATATTTAATCTATTTTTAAAGTAGACACTGAAGCAAAGAGAAAGATAGATCCAAACTATGGATAATTCATTGCAATTAAAGAATAAATGGTCTTGGGTTTCATTACCTTTAAAGCATCTGAAGCATATTTTAGGGGCCATGATGCCTCTTTTCACAAGATTATCTCTAGTAAGGATGTTTTTTTGTCTAATAAGCCATAGAAATATTTTTTTAGGGTAACATTTTGACTCCAAATATAGTTCAAATATTTGTTAGTAGGTTCACTATCATGTATGTGATGGGCACCATCCATCATAGTGTAGCAACTAGTGAAGTTGATTTTACCCCAAATAAGATAGTCTTCACTTTATAGATTAGCAGGAACAAGGCCAAAAAAAATATTTTGAAGTAAGAACCACTCCCTATGTTAATCTAGGTCCACCCATTAAGGTGAATCTAGTTAGGTTGTGGGCCATCCTAAGTGAAGAGTTAAGAAAGCTTTTCCATGCCAAGGCATAGAAAGGCTTAGAGGCTTGTTTCCAAGGATGGGATTGTCCCAATACTTAATGATGCTCCCGTTTCAAGGAAACCATAAAATATTATCTTTTATTATATCAACAGATGTGATGTAATAAAAGAGCATATTTTGGAGATGCACAGTTTATGTTGGATGTTTTTGAGGAGAGAGGCATGTAACATATCTTCTCATATTACTCAATTTTACACACTGGATTTAATGGGAAAGTAATTTAACATGATAAACACAAGCATTGGTTTATTAACAAATAACATTTGCATAATCAAATAAGTAAATAGCATATCTTTTCTGAATATTTTCAAAACCTGAAAATTACAACATATTTAAAGATAGTGTTTCAGTGAAATCTTTCACTTTACATTTACAATGTTTTTCTCTTGGCAATAAGAATAATTTTACATAAAACTGACTATCAAAAGTTATAACATGAAATGTATTGCATCTGGAATCTTGATATATGTTTTCATAAGTCTTGTCTTGTCTTCTTCTTGGGAGGGAGAGCATCATCCAAGCACTTTTCTTCCAACCACAGATTGGTGGTCTCCTGCACATCTTCCTTCCTGGAAGTGGCCCTACCTTCACGAAGGGTATAGATATAAGGAACCAACAGGTTTTGCCATCTGAGTTTCTAGTGTTATGTCCTACATAACCAATACGGTCATACAATTATAGACTCCTAACTGAGTATGACACTACTAGGTGGTTATGAAAATCTAAAGTACAATGAACTGACTAATGCATGCAGAGATGGATGCATTACTTTGGCCAAAGATTCAATATAAATAGATGTTTCACAATGAACATAGTCGAAAGTTCACACACTTCTAACTTGACTTCGAAACTATCTCATCCTATAGTGGATTTAATTTGACAACATCTAGTCATAGAGTAACTTGGTTAAGTTTCACTCACAGTCTTCCTGACTTAGATTTTTATTCCCGAGTTCTAGGATACAATATTAAGGTTCGCATTGAAGACATAGTCTTTCAAAAACTTCTTGTTGCAACTTGCAACATTAATTCTATGACTCCCTATCACTTCACACCTTATCTCGAAGGTTATATTTTTGGCTTTAATGTCGATTATCGACATAGAGAATAGTTTCATCAATAGCTTCATATATTCATCCAGGGTACTTTTCTTGGTTCAAGGATTCTCATCTAATCCTTATATTGATAATAAAATGTTTGTTTTAAGTCGACCACATACTTGTGAGAAGAATTATATGTTTACTATGCATATCTGGGATACTCTTAGAGATCTATCTTATATAATCCCATCATATCAAATAACATTTAAAACTCTTATCATATGTAAATGAATATCTTGACATTCATCACAAAACAAACTCTAAGATACTCAACTTTCATTTAGAACACTTACCAAATCATGGCTAAGTAGATGTCATCGTGTGAAATGGTTTAATCGACCACAAGCCCTTTCTAGAATATAATAAGGTGGGTCATATTGGTGCCATAATGTAGGACAAGGTTCTATTAATCACGATCATATATTTCATAATACACAATATTCTCCTTTCAAACTGATGTATTCTATCATGGAGTTCAGGAGTTTCAGTCTCAGCTAACTAAACTACAATATACCATTCTTGTTTTCTAATATAGAATAGTCTTATAATTAAGAAACAAGATACAAATTTGTATCTGTTGTCGTCCTTCCCTTATGTCATAAAAATAGTTGCTTTCACTTGATCACCACTAGTCAAAACTAGATTATTTGTTGCCTCGACTATAGAATGGTTTGTCTTTCAACCAACTATATCAAATAGACTTGAATACTATCGATTTGCCACCAAGTTTAGACAGAGGTATGTTTACCTTTAACACTGTATAAAAGTATAAGATCCTGAGACAAAGAGTCTCTTTATAAATTCAATGGTAATAGTTTGTTTCTCACTTAGTGATAATCTCTGAGAAACAGTTTATCAACCTGAGTATATGTTTTCAAAAACTATATTATGGAGATAGTGTAATATCAATGCCAAAGTCATATAAACTTGAGAGAAGCTATAGTAAGTTTTAAATTGTATGCATAACGGCCATCGGCCTGTTATAGGCACCTGATACAACACTATGTATGCCCAAACATTGAAAGAAAGAAAGAAAGATGGATTGAAGCATGCATTAAATCATGCATAGATTTGGTTGTAACACATGAATCATACCTGTATGATGTTTGCTTAACAATACTTGTCACAGAGCTTGTGCTACTTCACAGCTCCACAAACTTCTTATTCTCATTCTTATCCTCCTTGAGGTATTTCTCATAGCCTCCTTTTTGTTTTTGGCTCCTCATTGTTCTCTAACTATCTCTATTACCGTGCTCTCTAGAGTTTTTGTTTTCCTTCTAAGCTCATCTTAGCCTCCCCTCTTTGCGGGAGTAACTATTTCAACTTCCTATATGCTCTCCTAGTAGGAGCATGCAACAGTAGAGTCTATCCCACTCAGCAAGAATCTCTCTGAACTATAAGTGACCTCTCCCCTTTCTATATCATCGTGGAATATGGTTCAAGCACCATTATGCCAAAAGGTGGTTAAAACTAGTTGTGAGCTTATCTCCATATGGTAGCACTCAAGGTTTAATCGAACAAAACTCTTTAGCAGTATATATATATATATAATATAACATATTTCAACATAATGATAACAATACCACAAATACAGATGTTGGTTTTAGTCAATCAACAAGGTGCTATTATGGGGTTGAAGTTTTTCTCCCCCTTCACAATCTTGTGTTAATGAAAATTAAATAGATAATTACTAGGAGAATGTATCAGGAAGTTCCAACAAAGGTAAGTGGTTAAACTCTACACATCAATAACATTTATGAACATCTCTCTACCATATCAAACAAAGTTGACGTCAGAAAACCTTTCCTAATGACAAATCGACAAAGGTCAAGTTGAGATTGACTTAAACAAGATGAGTCGATTACTGTTTACCTCATGAGGGTTCACTAATTACATAGCATGGGACTTGAATGGAAAAACCTATTCCTTTCCAAACATCTATTCCCTTCCCTTTGATGATGCCCTCCCTCTTTTCTCAGAGGTAGAAATTTATTAGTGCATCATTAGTAAATCCTTATAAATTATAATTTAATAATCTCAGTAACTTTTACTCACATGTCAGATTCTATGCATCTTAGTCCTAATTCATAAAATCAATGATTTATCTTGACATTTTCCCTAAATGTCAAATCATTAATCCATGATAACTTATCCACTAATTACATGAAAGTAAAAGTAAAGCATAATCAAAGTTTTGGGGATGTAACATATCTCCCCCCATAAGAATCATCATCCCCGATGATCCAATGTATCCAAAGTTATAACATGAAATTTATTTTGTTCATCATAGTAAAAACTTAAAATAGATGAGAAAATCTTTGATAAATATGATGATAATTTTCCCAGGTGGCATTCTCTTCTGCGTATTGGTCCCACTAGACCTTGCATTGAGTAACTTCTTTATTATGCAAGCGTAGCTTATGTATTTCGAGCACTTTGATGGGCTTGATCATTACCAGCCCTAGGTCCTTCACCTATAAGGCATTCCAATCAAGAATAGGAATATGATTATCTCTTGCAACATACTTTTTCAAATAAGAAACATGGAAAACATTGTGCATCATGGCAAGAGCTAGTGATAGAGCAATCCTATATGCAATTGGGTTGACTTCCTCGAGAACTTCGAAGGGACCCACATATCTAGGAGCTAGTTTGGATGACTGTCCAAACTTAATGGAACTCTTTTGCGGTTTGACTCTTAACAAAACTTTCTGTCCTACTAATAAATCTCTTGGAATGTGCTTAGCATATGTATAACTTTTTTATCTATCATTCGCCTCTACTAACCTTTTCTTGATCAAATGGACCTATTCTTCCACTTTTGATAGCATTTCTGGACCAAGGCTAATCCTATCTTCTAGCTTATCCCATCTTATAGGAGTTTGACACTTTCTTACATACAATGCTTCAAATGGGGCCATCTTGATAGAAAAATGATAGGAATTATTGTAAGCAAATTCCACAAGAGGAAGATAATCCTCCCACTTGTATTACTGATCCATGCAATACATTCTCAATAGATCTTCCAACACTTGGTTCTCTCTTTCTATCTAGCTATCCGTCTTGGGATGATAAGTTGAGCTTATGTTGAATTGAGTTCAAAGTGAGGAAAATAAGGTGTTTAGGGTTAAAAATGAAGAGGATTTATTTTAATGGTTTGTTTTGATCCTCCTTTCACCACTAAACATTCAAGGACATTCAACCGAATAGAGAACTCTACTATAGGTTTCCTATCACTTGGAACATAGGGGAAGATTAGAATTGTGTGATTTTGTTGTTCAATTAAGCCCAATTATGGTCAAAACCCTAATTTCATGAAATCGTAAACAAACGGACAAATTATAGAAAATGATTGCACACAGAGATATCAAACAACAAACAAATGCATACCAAATTTTGAAGTTCGGTGTGTGGAAAAGTCGAGGACTAATGAGCAGGCGCCCTAGTCCAATGCCTCAGTTTTTGTCAGGATCTGGGAATGTTGTAGTTGTGGGATCCAGAGGACTAATGAGTGGATGCCCAAGTCCAGGTCCCTATTTTCTTCTCTGATCTACAATTCCAATAGTCTACATTGCTCTGCTATAACTCCACTTCTTTCACTTTCGCAACCTGTAACCTGTAATCACAGAAAAGTGGGTTGGGGGTTGTGGTGTTTAGAGGCTTGCCTTAGTCAAGCCCTGGAGAGACATTCAAGTCTTCCAAACACCGTTGCCAGATAAAGAGTGTTATCCTTGTGGGATAGAGGCAAAATCAAAATGATAAATAATAGAAAACACAATTGATATCACCTTGTAGTGAAGATCTCATGGAAGGAAGATGCTCTTCATGCCATGAGGAGATGGATGCCAAATGTGCAAATACAAACACAATAACAACACAAAATTTTGCTCTGCAACACAACGAATGCTTTTGAATCAATTTCACATAAAGCCACACGTTCACAATGCCCATCTAATTTCCATCTAGTTTATAAATGAATCACTAATCATGCTTATATATGCAACTACAAACATTCCCGCTAAGAATTTCATAATTCAAACTTAGGATGTCGGCATAGGACCCAAATAACGGTCATAAACCGACACCCAAAATAGGTCCTGACCTAAAATAGGGTAGGACTAGGGCATGGGCACCCAATTCCTCCCCCCTATTTCAGGCAGGGATCACGTCAAGCACATCCCCTAAGTCCCATTTGCCATGAAACTTTAGGGTTTTCTCATCGAAAGTCATCAAAATCATGCAAGATGTTCTAAATGCATTCTAAAGGACTTGGGAGCTAAACCTTAAGAGGAAAAAGCCCCCAAGGATACTTTTTCTGACATAACATTTAGCCCCCACTTTAATGTATGTATAAATGCAAGGCCAATACATGCATTAAAGTACGGTCAACTAGCACAACAAACATGCCAAGCACGGAGAAGACACACCAATCACAATGAAGACAGTAGCAGGCATGCAAAACACAAAGAATATAGTTATAGTCACGCAAAACACGGAGAAGACAATATTGAAGACATGTAAAACACAGTGAATACAATGAATGTAGTGATGATTTTCTTTTTCTTTTCTCATATATGAAATGTAGATGCAAGTACAAGGAAAGTAAACACACCACCCAAACTGCATATGGGGCAACAGACACACAAAACAAATCAAGCATGCCATATAAATCCAAAAGCATACGAGGGACTCATCGCCACCAATCTTTAGACTATGCTTGGGAACAAACGCACAATACACACACACACACATAGAAGACATAGAGAAAACATGGCAGACAAGTAATGGAGTGTACCTATTTCTAGGTTCATCACCATCTTAGGCACATTACAGGCACACACCGATGATTGGGCTTCGCCACAACAATCACCGAAGACACGCTTAAGGGTTAGGATAGTCACAGATCTATTCCCCACCTCCGCAAAGGACTTTTGAAAATGCAACCCCACCCACATCATGGAGATGCCTTACAGTGAAAAGGAAGCATGGCATACAACCCCACACGCATCATGGAGATGCCTTATGGTGAAAAAGAGGTATGAGCTCAAAAGTATACAACCCCACCTGCATCACAAAGACGCCTTACGGTGAAAAGGAGGTATACGCGATACATTTCAAGATGTTCAAAGTTTCAAGATTGTTCAAACACACTTTACTAGCATCTAGAATAGACAACTTACCTTATATATGCCCCCACCTTAAGGTGGTTGATATCGTGTACCGATATCAAGCATGTTAAGGGAAGAAGAAAACACACAAGGGAACACAAGCTCTCACAAGGCCCATGCCCCCCAGAGGTGACATGTACTTTATGATCGCCAACTATTCCCACAAACACATTCCTGCAAGAAAAGTGTTAGTGTCCTTATAATCATGATAAAAACAACAATGCTTATGATCATTCACACAAAGAGCTGAGAGTATACTACAGATTTGGAGACTAAGTATAACCGTGGGGCTATACCACATAAATCTCAAAACCAAGTGTAACCAAGGCGAGATTCGAAGATAAACAAAGTGCCCGGAGTAGCAGTATTATTATGGTTTGTAAGTGTGATAAGACAACATCAAGATCACACAAAGTGATTCTGATAGCCAAGTGTCGGATAATATATATCAACCCCATCGTCATGTATGGACTTGGTCCATTTATTGATTTCTCGCTGAAGGGACACTAGGTCCGTATCAGTATAATATGTTTTTCATCATCCGCCCGCTAGATAGAACCACTAGAGGAAGGGAAACAATAAATCAAGAGAGGAGAAACAAGTGCCTTAGGGATAGTCATGTAGGAGGGTGCCCCCAAGTGACCAACCGCAATGCTATGTCCATAAGACACAACACACAATAGTGAAAATAGAGGAGAAGCAATATAGAAGAATGATGATACAAATAGAAGAAGGGTCACAATAGAGGCATCTCCTGGTATCCTGGACCTTACAAGAGAATCAAGGGTCATCCCAGGAGGCCTAAACAACACATAACACATCACAGGGGAAACATAACATAACAGGTAAAGGGTTAGAAATACTTACCTGTAGGGACAACCAAACTAAGGGTTGTCATCGAGTAAATCATCATCTTCCCACTCCCAAATGTTAGAGGAAAGTGGGACATAAGGTACCATAGCCCAACTCTTATTCTTGTCTTCAAGTTGTCCATTCTTAAGGTGTTCTTGGTTTGATTCAATGTTAGGTGAGATGATTTCTTGTTGAGTTGCAATTCGTTGGGCATAATCTTGTCGTCTCCTCCTCCTTTCTATTGCTTGTCTATTTCTTTGTCTTACTACTTATCTCTTGTAAGATAGTGTTTTGCTCTTCCATAGGTTTTTGTGTTTTAGAGGAGGAAGCACCAGGATCAAATCTCATTTGTCAAGGTGGAATGTTTTTCTGTCGATGACTACCTCCTGATCCTTGTAAGGATGGCGGGGGAGGAACCTCGACATAGGGTCCTTTTCCTTTCGGTCTATGATTCTCTTCAAATGCGGGTTGTTCATCTCTTATTGTTTCTTGAATAGAAGGACCGACCACTTGATGTAATAATTTTGTTTTGTAGTTTCTATAGCTCAAGAACTTAAAATCTATCTGTGGCTCTAGTTCCACTTCAGATCTTTCCCAAAAGTAATCAAGGGTAAAGTGTTTTCTTGTAAGCAAAGGTTTATACCTATTGCGAGGGATAGTATGCACTTGTCCATTCAAAGGAAATTTTACACAATTATGAATTGTTGAAGGAACAGCTTTCATAATCTTTAACCATGGATGTCCTAATTTTATATGAAAGAGGTTGAAAATGGGGACAACATCAAACAATTATTCTACAGATTTCTCAAATACAATAACCAATAAAGATATCTTCCCAAAAGTATTTATAAAGGTTCCCTTATGTGTCTTAATCATGTCCGAAGGGTCATAAAAGCCTTGTATCAACCCATGTGAATAGAGGAACTCTTTTGTTGCCACATTAGTCATGGAATTAGGATCAATAAGGGTTCCATCCATAGGATTTCCCATTATCTTCACAGTGATATAAAGAGGTCCTTCAGTGTCTCCAATTGTTCTATCATGAGGTGTAAACACAATTTCGGGTTCGGCGACCTTTCTTTTCATGTAAGGCATGGGAGAGAACCTATTGTTATTGTTGTGATTAGAAGCCATGTGTATATGTTTTCAAATCAGTGTGAAATCAGATTTTAAAAGCCTTTCAAGAGTTATGCAAGAGACAAGTGCAAAACTATGTATGAAAATGACCTAAAATGCTTGATTTTTTCAACATTTTTTTTCAATGTAAATAAGTGAAAGAAAAGGTGTTATAAGGAAATTGATGAAGTGAAGAAAGTAATATGTCTAATATCAATCCAATAAAGCAATAATATCCTTTACAACACACTTTTGAAGCAAACCTAGAGTGATGACAAGTCAAAACCTAGTGAAAATACGTCACTAAAATATGCAATTTTTCACAAATTTTCAATGCAAGGACCCAATAAAAAAGGGTGTTGTAAAGAATTTTAGGATGGGCAGCAGATTATAACAGTAATATCAGTCACCTAAAGCCATAAAATTTTTCACAACATGCTTATAGTGCCAATCTAAGTCAAACCCTAGTGAAAATATAGCCAAAATATGCAATTTATCACAAATTTTCCATGCAAAGGCCTAATAGAAAGGGTGTTGTAAATAATTTGAGGAGGGGTAGAAGATTATAACCCTAATAACAGTGAACTAATGCAAAAAAATTCTTCACAACATGCCTATGATGCAATTCTAGAGAGTCGATAAGGCCAAAATCTAGTGAAAATGCAAGGTTTTTAAACCCTAGACATGAAATTTTGCAAGAAAACCACTATGATGTGACACTACAGTTAGAAATAAGTCCTAATGAGTGTTTTAAAATGGTAGTAAAATTTGAAACAAGATTTTGACTACAAACTCTAGCTAATGCAAAACTAGGTTATATGGAGAAATGCATAATTTCAAATAATTTTCAACTATTTAAGCATGAAAATGCAATCTAAATGAATGATGAATGAAAAATTTTGGTATTTTAAATCAGATCTGATGATAATGATAGAAATTTATTGAAATTCAATGCCAACTAATTCAAATTATTTGAAAATGCAAGCTAATAATGCCATTTTTTTTCAAATTTTTCAATTTTTTTGTAATTTTTCCAATGCAATAGATGAACAATGGAATGAATGTAAATATGAAGTACAACACTCAGCAAGGTGCAAAATTCCTTAAAAACACAGGTTCACCAAAATGTTTAGGGTTAAAAATGAAGAGGGATTATTTTAATGGTTTGTTTTGATCCTCCTTTCACCACTAAACATTCAAGGATATTCAACTAAGTATAGAACTCTACTACAGATTTCCTATCACTTGGAACATAGGGGAAGATTGGAATTGTGTGATTTTGTTGTTCAATTAAGCCCAGTTATGCTCAAAACCCTAATTTCATGAAATCGTAAACAAACAAACAAATTACAGAAAATGATCGCACACAAAGATATCAAATGACAAACAAATGCATACCAGATTTCAAAGTTTAGTGTGCAGAAAAGTTAGAGACTAATGACCAGGCACCCTAGTCCAATGCCTCAGGTTTTGTTAGGATCTGGGAATGTTTTTTGCAACATGTTCCTGTTGTTCCAAATATTTTACAGTTGCGGGATCAGGAGGACTAATGAGTGTCCGTCTGAGTCCAAGTCCCTATTTTCTTCTCTGAAATGTAATTCTAACAGTCTGCACTGCTCTCCTGCAACTCCACTTCTTTCAATTTCGCAACCTATAACCTATAATCATAGAAAAGTGGGTTGGGGGTTGTGGTGTTTAGAGGCTTGCCTTAGTCAAGTCCCCGAGAGACATTTAAATCTTCCGAACATCATTGTCAAATAAAGAGTGTGTATACCTGCGGGATAGAGGCAAAATCCAAATGATAAATGATATAAAACACAATTGATATCACCTTGTAGTGAAGATCTCATGGAAGGAAGATGTTCTTCATGCCATGAGGAGACAGATGCCAAATCTGCAAATACAAACACAATAACAACACAAAATTCTGCTCTGCAACACAATGAATGCTTTTGAATCACTTTCACATAACGCCACAAGTTTGGAATGCCCATCTAATTTCCATCTAGTTTGCAAATGAATCACTAATCATGCTTATATATGCAACTACAAACATTCTCGCTAACAATTTCATAATTCAAACTTAGGATGTTGGCATAGGACCTAAATAACGATCATAAACCAACACCTAAAAATAGGTCCTGACCTAAAATAGGGCAGGACTAGGGTGTGGGCACCCAAGTCCTCCCCCTATTTTAGGTAGGGATCACGTCAAGCACATCCCCTAAGTCCCATTTGCCATGAAACTTTAGGGTTTTCTCATCGAGAGTCATCAAAATCATGCAAGATGCTCTAAATGCATTCTAAAGGACCTGGGAGCTAAACCTTAAGAGGAAAAAGCCCCCAAGGATACTTTTTCTGACATAACAAGGTTTGCCAAAACCTTGATGTCATGCGGGCATCCCTATCTGAGATGATCTTCTCAGGAATGCCATGCAACCTGAATACTTGCACAAATTTACGGGCTATGACTGGTGTTCCATCTATTAAATTCCTAGGTATAAAATGCACTACCTTAGTGAGTTTGTCTACCACTACCAGAATAGTGTTATGCCTATTTCTAGACATAGGAAGACCTTGTACAAAGTCCATGCTAATGATCTATCATTTCCATTCTGAAATCTCATGATGATATAGAAGTCATGCCGGGTGGTGATGTTCTACTTTCACCCTCTAGCATTCTAGACACCCTGCTACAAACCTTGTAGCATCCCTCTTCATTCCTTTCCAAAAATACAATGGTTTTACATTGGCTAGTAGTTTTGTCACTCCAGGATGTCCTGAATAGGGTGCAGAATGAACTTCCTTCCACACAATATTCCTTAACTCCTTAGAGTTCAGAACGTACATCCTTCCTCTGAATCTTAATAGTCCATCTGGTTCAAAGTGGAATCCATCATACCTAGAATCATGAGGATTGTCCGAGAGAGATTGCTTAACCTGTTCATAGTATTCATCTCCCTTAGACTTTTCCAACACCTAATTCTTAAAATTAGAATGAATAGAGATCATTGATGAGATATGTCTCCTTTGACTTAGGGCATCTACCACTTAGTTTTCCTTACCCTGAATGTATTTGATAGATCTCAAAATCATAATCAAATATTAAATTTAACCATCTTCTCTGATGAGCATTAAGATGTGGTTGAGTAAACAAATATTTAAGTCCTTGATGGTCTAGCCTTAACTCAAAGGGTTTCCCAAGCAAGTAATGTCGCCACATTTGCAATGCATGTACAACTGCTACCAACTCGAGATCATGAGGAGCATAATTCTGCTCATATGTCTTCAACTTTCTAGACTCTTAAGTAATAACTTGCCCTTCTTGCATAAGTACACCACCTAATCCTTCTCTTGAGGCATCGGTGATGACTAGAAAATGACCCTCTGGATCATGTACCTTTAGAATTAGTGTCATAGTTAGCTTCTCTTTTAGTTGATCAAATGCCTCCTGGTATTTTCTAATCAATCAAATCTTTTACCTTTACTTTGTAGAGAAGTAATGGGATATAGGTAATTTTTGAAAAGTTAGCCATAAATTTTCCGTAATATCCTACTAGGCCCATAAAACTATGGACTTCATGCATATTTTTTAGTGTAGGCCACCCTAGAATGGCTTTGATCTCTGTTGGATCTACTACAATTCCCTCGCTGAGATTACATGACCTAGGTACTATACTTCTTTTTGGAAGAAAGTACACTTTGAGATATTACCATAAAGTTTATGGTCTCAAACGCTGAAGAATGATCCACAAATGCTGGAGATATTCTTCCTTATTTTTGGAATAAATCAAAATATCATCTAGGAAAAGGACAAACTTATCCAGATAATCTCTGAACACGTTGTTCATTAAGTTCATGAATGTTGCAGGTGCATTTGTCAGTCCAAAGGGTAGGACAATGAATTCATAGTGTCCATACCTCGTTCTAAAGGTTGTCTTATGGATATCTTCATATTTCAGCCTTAACTGATGGTATCTTGATTGCAAATCGATCTTTGAAAATATAGTTGCCCCATGCATTTGATCAAAAATATCATCAATATGGGGTAATGGATACTTATTCTTTATCATTGCTTTGTTTAACATAAGATAATCTATACATAGGCACAATGTGCCATCTTTCTTTTTAACAAAAATCACCGGCACTCCCTAGGGTGAAACACTGGGTCTTATCAATCCTTTTTCTAGCAATTCTTGTAGCTGAGCCTTTAGTTCCATCAACTTTATTGTAGTGATTTGATAAGGAGCTTTGGATATAGGTTTCAATCTTAAAATTATATCTATTAGAAATTCAAAAGCTCTCTTAGGAGGTAATCCAGGTAATTCATTTGGAAATACATCCTCAAAATCTTGAAAAAAGGGATACTTTTCCATATTTGATCTATCTTGATCTAGAGATTTTTTTTCATCTACTCCTTGGAGTTTTTGAGATTCGTAATACATTAAATCATCTTGAAAACTAGACTCTTTGTGATCATCTATTTTCTCCATTTTGATTGCAAAGAGTTGACACCCTTTTCATTGGGCTCTCTTCAACTATAAGGCTAATATTTTCCTCAGCTTGACCTCTCTAGCAGTACCTTGTAGAAAAATTCTATTCCCAAGGTCATCTAGGCATTTACTATTTTAGAAAAATAATTGACCTTAGCCCTATGCATCCATAACCAATTTATTCCAAGGATGACATCATATGATCCTGAGGGGGCTACATAAAGGTTTACTCCACTCGAAAAGCTCAGGAGTTCAACCTTAACTTCAAACAAACACTGCTCTATTTGAGCTCTTGTTTGGTTAGCATACTCTACTGACCATGATTTTTCCATGTAACCAGCTCTTCTAGATATCTTATTTAAAACTTTTGGAGAAATAAAGCATTCAGTGGCACCAGTATCTATTAAAACTAAAATTGGGACACCAAACAAAGTACATGTGGTTTCAATTGGAGTAATCTAGTGCTCTGCCTGTCGATCATCCAGTGTTGTATAGATTCATTGTTGGAAGTCTGCCTATTGCGAGGGTAAGAGATTTCCTCATGATTGAGTCCCTTATGTCTTATTAGGACATTGATTAGCATAGTGGTCACCTCCACATGAAAAACACCCTCTCGAGGGGTCCTCTCCTTTCAAAAGGATTTCATGAGTTATCTTCATTCTTCTTGGAGTTATTGTTGTTGTTTTCCTTATCACCCCTAGACTCATTTTGATTGTTCCTAAATCCTTTATCACCTTTCCTTTTGAAGTTCTACTTGTTACCATTTTTCTTTAATGATTGGGAGGATTGTGACCAATTGAACTTTTTACAGTTATTTTCCTGATATGCAGATATGGACTTTAGCTTTTGCTCTTGTTTAATGGATTTCTCATAAACTTGGTCCATAGTAGTGGGACCATGCACATCTACCTCACCTCCAATTTAGGCATTTAATCCCATGATGAACTTCTGGATACAAAACCTCTCATCCTGCTGGTATTGAGGAACATACTTAAGGAGACAAGTAAACTTCTCCCAATACTCATTTACGGGTGAGTCACCTTGTCTTAGGTTTTGGAAATCTATGAGCTTCTAATCAAAATACAATTGTGGCAACCATCTTTTCTTGAAGAGTTCTACAGACTTTTCCCAAGTTAGACTCAAAGAGCTCAATCCCAGCTCCATCTTCTTGTTCATCCACCAAGTGGCTGCTTCACCAGCCAATTGATATGCTCCCCTACTACTTTGGTTATTTCAAAATAGTTCCTGATTTAAAAATATTTTTCCATTTCTGTGAGCCATGCCTCCATGTCATCTTTGCTCACAATTCCATTAGATTTGGGGGGTGTGACCTTTTTCATGTCTCTGGATAGTTTGAGGGCCAAATGGCTCTTCTTTTCCTCATCTTGTCTCATTTTTGAGTTATTCTCTCCACGCCCACTCTAGGTGATGTGTTCATGATGACCCTTGTCTTCATCCTCATGGAAGGCTTCATGTTTGGGTCTACTCTAACCTCTGACCTCTTTCTCTAAATTTCCAATCCTTGCCCTTGTTTCATGGAGCATTGCAAGAATCTGGTCAAGTTTTGCATCAGAGTTGCCAGAAGGTTGCCCTTCCTCTTGCCTACCCCGAGACTGGTTCTGGTTCGAACCATGCTGAAATTATACTTCTCCTAAAGTTTTCATGTTAAGCATTCAATTATTTTTTCATATAATTGATTTCATTCATAAACATAAATCCATTCTCATTTATACAATCTTAAACAAAAAAGGAATTTTTTATCAAAATTCCAAAATTGTATTATAGTACCTGTGGATCACATAATGTCCTCATTTATTACAAACTTTGACATCTTGCAACTTCAAGTCATTGTCATAAAGGGAAATCTTCCTAGGTTCATCCTCATTCTTGAGGTTTACCAAATCAGACTTGGAAGGTGGATGTACTCGCAAGTACTCATCCATAACTTCCTAACTAATGGCAGGGGCATTAGGACCACATCCAAATGGTAAGTCATTATGTGCAAAGCATTTAACTAGTTCACCCTCAGTGACAGGAACAATAGCCTTAGTTGCTTTGTCCTTCTCCTCCTTCTCCTGCTTGATACGCTTAAGAGCATCAGCGAAGGTCTCAGAGTCAGTTAACCATGCGCCTTCAATGTAACCAGTTTTGCCTAGGATTTTCATTTTTTAGGCTCACTCCCTCATAGCCTTTAGGTAACATCCATTTCTTGTTACCTTCTTCCTTGGGGTTAATCTTGTTCTTACCATTCTAGCAAAAGAACATTCAAACATTAGCAACTGTTAATGTCTGAGGAAGATTTATGCAGTGAGCTCATAGGTCCATGTATTGAACCTCATAGCTCTAATACCATATGTAACATGCCTTCTCATATTACTCAGTTTTACACATTGAAATTACTAGGAAAGTAATTTAACATGATAAACACAAGCATTGGTTTATTAACAAATAACATTTACATAATCAAGTAAGTAAATAGCATATCTTTTCTGAATATTTTCAAAACCTAAAAATTACAACATATTCAAAGATAGCATTTTAGTGAAACCTTTCACTTTACATTTACAATGTTTTGCTCTTGGCAATAAGAATAATTTTACATAGAACTGACTATCAAAAGTCATAACATGAAATGTACTGCATCTAGAAACTTTATATTTGTTTTCATAAGTCTCAGCATGTCTTCTTCTTGGGAGGGAGAGCATCATCTGAGTGCTTTTCCTCCAACCACAGACCGATGGTCTCCCACACATCTTCCTTCCTAGAAGGGGCCCTAACCTTCATGAATGGTACAGATATAAGGAACCAAAAGGCTTTTCCATCTAAGTTTCTAGTGTTGTGTCATGCATAACGAACACAGTCATACAACTATAGACTCCTTCTAACTGAGTATGACACTACTAGGTGTTTATGCAAATCTAGAGCACAGTGAACCAACTAATGCATATAGAGATAGAGGCATTACTTTAGCCAAAGATGCAATATAATAGAAGTTTCAAAATGAACGTAGTCAAAAATTCACACACTTCTAACTCAACTTAGAAACTATCTCATCCTACAATGAATTTAATTTGACTACATCTAGTCATAGAGTAACTTGGCTAAGTTTCATTCATAGTCTTCCTAAATTTGACTTTTATTCCTGAGTTCTGGGATATAACATTATGGTTTGCATTGAAGACATAGTCTTTTGAAAACTTCTTGTTGCAACTTGCAACATTAATTCTATGACTCCCTATCACTTCACACCTTATCTTGAAGGTTATATTTTTGGCTTTAATGTCGATTATCGACATAGAGAATAGTTTCATCAGTAGCTTCATATATTCATCCAAGGTACTTTTCTTGGTTCAAGGATTCTCATCTAATCCTTATATTGATAATAAAATGTTTGTTTTAAGTCGACCACATACTTGTGAGAAGAATTATATGTTTACTATGCATATCTGGGATACTCTTAGAGATCTATCTTATATAATCCCATCATATCAAATAACATTTAAAACTCTTATCATATGTAAATGAATATCTTGACATTCATCACAAAACAAACTCTAATATACTCAACTTTCATTTAGAACACTTACCAAATCATGGCTAAGTAGATGTCATCGTGTGACATGGTTTAATCGACCACAAGCCCTTTCTAGAATATAATAAGGTGGGTCATATTGGTGCCATAATGTAGCACAAGGTTCTATTAATCACAATCATATATTTCATAGTACACAATATTCTCCTTTCAAACCGATGTATTCTATCATGGAGTTTGGGAGTTTCAGTCTCAGCTAACTAAACTACAATATACCATTCTTGTTTTCTAATATAGAATAGTCTTATCATTAAGAAACAAGATGCAAATTTGTATCTGTTGTCGTCCTTCCCTTATGTCATAAAAATAGTTGCTTTCACTTGATCACCACTAGTCAAAACTAGATTATTTGTTGCCTCGACTATAGAATGGTTTGTCTTTCAACCAACTATATCAAATAGACTTCAATACTGTCGGTTGTCTGTTGAGTTTAGACAGAGGTTTTGTTACCTTTGACACTGTATAAAAGTATAAGAACCTGAAACAAAGAGTCTATTTATAAATTCACTAGTAATAGTTTGTTTCTCACTCAGTGAGAATCTCTGAGAAACTGTTTATCAACCTGAGTATATGTTTTCAAAAATTGTATCATGGAGATAACTTGTAATATCAATGCCAAAGTCATATAAACTTGAGAGAAGCTATAGTAAGTTTTAAATTGTATGCATAATGGCCATTGGCCTATTATAGGCACCTGATACAACATTGTGTATGCCCAAACATTGAAAGAACGAAAGAAAGATGGATTGAAGCATGTATTAAATCATTATTTTCATTTGTTGGAAAGTACTATCCTTCATCATAATCTTCTTCTTCTTATTTTATTTCATCTTTTTGTATTCTTCCTTTTGCATTGTTAATTCCTCCTCTAGTTATTACAACAACTTTGTTTTTCTTCTTGTATTTTACAATAGCTTACCTTCTAAATTATTCCTTCTATGCTAGATATTTCTTATCTAGTTGTTCCTTTTCTATTAGTAGGGGTTGATTTCTTGCATTTTCTTCCTCTATCTTAGTTTTGATGCATCTTGTATTTCCTTGAGCATCTTGTCTAGGTACTTTACTTATAATTTTCACTCCTTTTGTTGTGTCAATACCAAACAACTCTTTTCTTTTTTGTGGTGGAGAATTCCTGAAATATTGTTGTGCTCTGGTGTAAGTGACTAGATCATGACTAGAGTCTCTATAAAAACCACAACTCTTCTTCTTCTTTTCTTAGAATTCATTAGCATAATGTCATATTTGTCTGCACCTAAAGATAATGGTGTCATCTATTCTCCTTTGTCCACAACCTCTTCCTCTACTATATCCTCCTCTATTATTAGTGTAATATCCTCTATTGCCACTTGAAGGATAGCTGACTAGAGGTTGCTTAGGTGTAATTTGTAGTGGAATAACTTGTGTCGTATGAGCATTGTGTTGATTTCTCCATGTTGGTTGTTTGTAACCATGGTCATAGAAATTTCTTCCTACCAATCCTTTAGCTCTATCCATTACTTTGTGGATAAGATCATTATCTTCACAATGGTGGTTGCACGAAGGTTCATGATCCTCCTCATCCCTTAGCCTAAATAAAAGGGATGGGCAATCATCTACCTCATGCTCATCCCATTCACCACAAATTCTATATAAATTATTTCCATCTTCCTAGGGGTTGATTGTATATTCAACTTTAAGTGTCACAGCTCTTTTCTCTCCTTCCATCATTGGGCATTCATTCCACAAATGACCTTCTACACAATAGGTACACCTATTTTTTTTCCTTTGGACTAGTGGGGTTATCAATCTATTCTCCCCTTTAGCCAATATATCTTGCTTGAGCTTCAACTATTCTAATTCCAATCACATCTTCTCTAATTCCTTACTTCCAACCTCTTTATTATTTCTTCTCCATGGTTGTGCTTCTATTTTGCATATCAATTCTACCATACTTGAGTATGTATCAAAGGTTCTTCCATCTAATACAGTTCTAATCTCTAGCAACAACCCAAACACAAACCACTTGATTCTTTGTTTCTCTGTTAATGGTTCCTCCATTTTCCTTACCACTTCCTTAAATCTAGATTAAATTATTTAATTGTTTCCCCCTCTTCCTATACCATTTCTCTCATCTTCCTAACACTCTCTGAGGTGTTGCAAGTATGTGCTAATCGGTGTTGTCATTGATGTCAACATGTTTGTGTTTTCATTGGTGTCAACTATATCTTCTAATGTTGATGTTGTTGGTTGATTAAGTTATTGTGTTAAGGTGATTTGAATGACTTGTATAAGTGCTAATGATGTCAGTATATTTCTCTTGTTTCTGGGTTTCCAAGTACTTTTGAGAAAATTTGATAAATACTGAAGATAATGTTGTGAAGAAGTATTCTAGCTTATAGGATACTGCCTGAGTTTTTTCTCCACATTTCTCCTGTATTGAAGACTAGAATGTGAGGTTTGGATATGTTTTAGAGAAGTGGTTGAAGATGTTAAATCCAAAATTTGGTGCTCTAAAACACTGTGGCTTGAAAGTTATGTTCACCAATTTGAAGATTGTGTCTAGTAGTGTCTGTAGTATGTGATGTCCCATATTAAGACCTTGTTTAAATTAAAGGTTTAAAAATCATGATGAAAAAATGAAGCCAAATTGAATAGTTGTATATTTAAAAAAAAATATTAAACAATATCATTATTTATATATTTTAAGATATATTATATTTATATCAAATATAAATGTAATTATATATATTGACAATTTAATATTATATAAGATAAATATAAATAATAGTAATGATAATATAAATATATATTATTATTATATATTATAATATATAATAATAAATATAATTATTACTATGAATATAAATATTAACTTAATTATTATTACGTTTGATTGACCTGATATATTATATTATAAAATAAATATAAATAATCATTATATTCTATTATGGCATTATTATCATAGATATTCACAAAAAGTAAATAACATAATATTAATATAAACTTAATTGTTAATATAAGAGATATAAATAAAAATATTAATAGTATTCTAATATGAGACACCAGCAATGATACGGTAGCAAGCCTAAAGACTACTCAGCAGATTGATCGCTGATTGAGCATTGACTTATTAATAGTTAGTAAGAGGCAGCATAAACAAATGCAAAAGCTATGATTCCTATATTATTAATACAAGACAATACTAAGGACTGTGATTAGTAAGTGGAAGGGTGCGATCAAAGAGTAGACATAACTACTCATCAAAAGACACCATCATAAGGATATAAAGGCAAGTATAGTAAACGGAATGTTTGGAAGGAAGGAGATATATTTCAGATTAGAGCAGACATAAGTGGGTTATATAAATAAGTTGAAATGTGGAAGGGAAGAGGACATTATTTCTGAGTTTGTAAGAATATATATATTCAAAGAGGGAAGGAATTCATGAATACGGTTGAGTTTTATATGTATATATATTTCAGACATGGAGACCTGCCATAGATATATAATGGAGACATCCAAAAAGGGAAGAAATGTATAGTGTAATTTAAGGAAATATAATATACAATCAAGAGGGGTAAAAAGAATAATCTGATGAAGAAATACACTTCTGAGTTGAAGGAGGGAGAGTAATGTGTGGAATGAAGATAAATCAAAGACACTAGCAGAGATATAGTATGCAGAATTTGTATTGAGTATATCAACAGATCTATGAAGACCATGAGAAGAGTATGATTGTCGTTAGTTCATGCACATTATCATTTGTATGTCACCTTCATAATTCATTATGCATCGCTGATATGATTGTTTACAACTTTGAGTATGATTAGTTATTATGCATTAATGTGGATTCTTGTATGAATGTCATGATTTCCATGATGAAGGAATTGAGGACCTACAAGGAGGGGAAATAGCATTGGGATCATCCTCTAAGTACGCCACCCCATGGTGAATGGCTGAGGCCTGCCACATGTGGGCCAAGGGGGCATGAGAGGCTGCCCTTGGGCTTAGAGGGAATGATTTCTGGGACACCCTGCTGTAGCTGCACCCCTAACCTTCCATCATGGAAATTAATTGAGTCATAAGAAGAAGCAGAATGGTTCTGATAAGGGGAACGGTGATAGGACGCCTCACTAGGCACCCCACCCCATATGGATGGCAAGAGGCCACATGGGGCCAAGAGGGGTGAAGCACCCGCTCTTGGGCCTAGGGTAGAGGGTTTCTTAGGCACCCTATCAAACCATTTTGTTCCAGGAATTAGAAACCCTAACCCTTGACTTGTGGGATTTGAATTTTTAGGGTAAAATTAGTATTGTTCCAATTGGGGACATTACATAGTATGACTGGGAGAAAGTATTTTTCTCCGCATTTATTTGTAGTTTGGTTTTTGGTCTTACGGTTCTAGATGAGTTTTCATAAGGTCCATATCTATGTTCTATCCAAAGGACTTGTGATTTGGTGCTCCAGATTGTAGTTTTCTTGAGTAGCATAGCTTGATAGTGTTGGTTGTGAGCAGTCTATGAACTGTCTTCAAGTGAGATTTGTTGTAGCTAGATTTGTTGGCTTCCAGGTGATTTTATGTTGTTCATGGATGTTTCTAGATTATGTTAAAGGCTTGTTCTTGGTCCGCAAGCTATGGTTGGGTTCTTGGAAGCATGTTCCTAAGTGTTCTTGGTGTTAGCACAAGTTTATTTGACTTGGGTATTAACAATAATTGTGGATGTGCTTCATAGATTATGGAAGCATGTTGAAGCGTGTGAAGATGTTTTTAGGTCCAGTATAAGCTATGAAATGTTTTATCTTCATTCATTTACTCCACAGGAATGTTTAGATCTAGATGTAATTTGAAATATGTATGTTTTCTGACCTTGGAGATGATGTCAAAAGTTGTAGAGTGTGTTGCCAACCTTGATGAATCTTTCAAGGTTGATGATTGATATAAATAAGTGTAAAGGATTCATGTATAGGTGTGAAAGTGTGAAGATGGGGATGTTTTGTTAGGAATTGCATGCAGAAGATATTAATTAAATGCAAATAAAGATTAAACAGATGAATGAAAAATACACATAAATAATAACAGCGAGAGATAATTTTTAATGTGGTTCACTCAAACTCGGGCTACATCCACAAATAGAGAGTCCAATATTATTATCCAACAAATTGAACGGATTACAAATAGCAATCCTTGCAACTCATTACCACTACAAAATGCTACAATACAATATCAACTAAAACCCTAACCCTTTGTCGTTTTATCAAGACTTATGTTGGTTACAAAATAGGGTTTTTTGATGTCATCCAATAGAAAAATAACTCCTAACGCCTTTATAAAATAATAAAAATCATTTGAGGTTTTGGGGGTGCTGCCCCTGGACCTTGCAAGGGGTGCTGCCCCTTGACCCCGTCTTGGGGGTGCTGCCCACAAACCCCCATTAAATAATTTGGGGAGAAACAACACCAATAAAAGTGGGGAAAAGTTAACCTCTGAGTCTGATTAGGCTCCATATAACAACAATCTCCCACTTGGAGACTGGTCAGACTCCACAACATATCATCTCCCACTTGGAGACTGATCATAACATCACTGACCCTATAGCTCCCACTGGAAATAAACACCTTGGACCCTGCTATTCTGATTTTATTATTTTCAGTCTTGAAGACCAATCGAAGCTGAAGAGGAGCTCGGCTTCTCCCTTGTCACTGCCTTTGGAAACATATCCGTTGGATTTTCATCTATATGTATCTTTTCTAGTTGTAATTGTTCATCATCCAACACCGACAGGATGAAGTGATACCTTAACTGTATGTGTTTGGTCTTTGAATGGAAGGTAGAATTCTTTGCAAGATGTATGGTACTCTGATTGTCTATAAACAAATAACTGTTAGCCTGTTGCTTGCCCAATTATTCAATGGAATATTGCAGCCATATCATCCCCTTGCTTGCCTTTGTTACAGCTACATACTCTACCTATGTGGTGGATAAAGCAACCACCTTTTGCAACTTGGAGATCCAACTCACCGTTGTCCCACCTACAGTAAATACATAACCTGTAGTACTCCGCTTGGTATCAATATCCCCTGCCAAACCTGAGTCCACATAGCCTGCTAAATCAATAACAAAGACCCCCAAACATAAGTGTTTAATGGATGTACCTCTCAAATATCTGAGAATCCATTTTACCGTATTCCAATGCTCCAATATGGGATTACTCATATACATGCTTACGACTCCTACAACATGTGTAATATCCGGTCTCATGCGTACCATGGCATACATTAA
This sequence comes from Cunninghamia lanceolata, assembly GCA_027924645.1. Taxonomy (NCBI): domain Eukaryota; kingdom Viridiplantae; phylum Streptophyta; class Pinopsida; order Cupressales; family Cupressaceae; genus Cunninghamia; species Cunninghamia lanceolata. The sequence continues at coordinate 1,977,047 of BSBN01000310.1, read as the reverse complement.
ACTTCCTACAGCTGAAGCATATGGTACCTTAGACATTTTTTCTTCCTCCTCTTGTGTCATAGGACACATCTCCTTAGTCAATTTCAAATGACTAGGCAAAGGTGTGTTGACATATTTTGCATTCTCTATATGGAATCTCTGCAACACCTTTTCAACATAATCAACCTAAGATAGAGTCAATTTTTTGTTCTTCCTATCTCTGCAAATTTTCATATCAAGGATTTGTTTTGTTGACCCCAAATCCTACATAGCAAATGATTGTGCTAACTGTTGTTTTAACTCTCTTATGTGATCCATGTTAGACCCTGCTACAAGCATGTCATCAACATATAAACATAAAATAATGTAGCTATCATTATCCAACCTCTTAAAATAAACACAATGGTTAGAATTACACCAGCTATAGCCTTCCTCAGCCATAAAACTATAAAATTTCAAATACCATTGCCGAGGTGCTTGTTTCAAGCCATATAAACTCTTCTTCAATTTGTACACCAATTTCTCCTTACCTTTGACCTCAAATCCCAGTGGTTGTTCCATATATATCTCCTCCTCCAAATCACCATGGAGAAAGATAGTTTTCACATCTAGCTATTCCAAATGCAAATCTTCAATAACCACAATACTTAAAATAGTACGAATAGAAGCCATCTTAACAACCGGAGAAAAAATCTCATCAAAATCAATACATTTTTTTGTGCAAATCCTTTTACAACTGACCTGGCTTTAAATCTTTTCTTACTTCCATCTTCCTCTTTCAGCCTATAAACCCATTTATTTGGTAAAGTCTTTTTACCAGCAGGCAACTTACATAATTCCCAAGTCTAATTTTTTAGTAAGGAGTCCATTTCTTCTTTCATTGCAAGCTCCCACTGAACCTTTGTATCCACCTGCATAGCTTCATCATACCCTTCTGATTCACCATCATCTGTTAACAAAATAGAATACAAAGAGGGAGAAAACCTTTCAGGAGCTCTACTTAGTCTTGTTGACCATCTAACACTCACTGGAGTTTGTGGTATTTCCTGTTGTTGTTGCAGAGCATGAGGAACCACTGGAACATCACTATTTGGAGTATCATCCAGTACCACATAATCCTTTTCTTTCTTCTCATGTTGTTGCAACTGATCTTTGTACAACACCTCATTGAATACAACATCCCTACTTCTCACAATTTTTAGATTTTCAACATCCCAAAGCCTATAACCAAATTCATTAATGCCATATCCAACAAAGATATAATTTTTTAATTTTGCATCCAGTTTGGTTCTATTTTCAGAATCTACATTTGCAAATGCTTGACATCCAAAGGTTTTGAGAAAAGAATAACTCACCTTCTTACTTGTCCATGCTTCCTCTAGAATACCACAGCCCAAAGGAACTAAAGGACCTCTATTAATTAAATATACAATAGTATTGACAGCCTCTGCCCACACGTTTAAAGGTAGCCCAGCATGCAATCTCATACTCCTTGCACACTCCATTATTGTCCTATTCATGCACTCAGCCACTCCATTTTCTTGTGGAGTCCCTGGAACCATTTTCTGCCTACGAATTTCATTAAAGGAACAATAATCCTCAAATTCTTTGTTGCAATACTCACCACCATTATCATATCTGAGACATTTTAATCTTTTACCCATCTCATTCTCAACCAAGCTTCTCCATTTCTTAAATATTTCAAATACATCAGATTTCTGCTTAAGAAAATAAATCTAAACCTTCCTAGTTACATCATCTATGAATGTAACATAATACTGAGAGCCACTGAGAGAAGATACTTGAGTCGGTCCCCATACATCTGTATGCACATGCTCCAACTTTTCATCTTACTTTTGATTCCTATCCTTGTGAAAACTAACTCTCTTTTGTTTTCCAGTCACAAATTTCACAAAAATCCATATTAATACATTTCAAACCTGGTAAAACTTTTTTAGAATGAAGTACCTTCATACCTTTTTCACTCATATGCCCAAGTCTGTTATGCCACAGTGTTGTCTCAGAACCTACAGGAACTATTTCATCTCTTCCCGTGAATCTGTAGCAACTATTCTTGATCCTATTTAGTTTTTCTCTACAACAACTAAAGTAGAAGGAACAGTATGACATGTACAAAGATATAAGGTGCCTACTTTCACACCTTTTGCTACTATTAAGCAACCTCTTGAAACCTTCCAATTTTTATCATTAAAAGTAATAGTGCAACCTTCATCACCTAGTTGCCTTGCTGAAATTAAATTCCTACTTAGCCTTGGAACGTGCCTTACCTCTTGTAGTAGCCAATGATTCCTATTTTGCAACTTAATCTTAATTCTTCCCTTTCTAACAATCTGACAGGATTCATTATCTCCTAAATAAACCAGCCCAAAATCCCCTTGGACATAATCAAGAAAATAACTTCTATGGGGCGTAGCATGAAACGAGGCCCCTGAAACTAAAACCCATGAATCATCAGCATTATCTAGGGAAAGAATCAAAGCATCATCTTCAAATTTATTACTTACCACATTTGCCTCCTTATTGCCTTCCTGTTTATCTCCTTTTTTATTCTTTCGACACCAGTAATCTTTCTTTAGATGACCTAGTTTCCCACAGTACCAGCAATCCTTCTATTCTTTGGATTGAGACCTCTTGTCCTTTGATTTTCCTCGTGTCTTCCCATGACCTCCAAAACTTTTTCCTCTCTCCTTTGATCTTCCCCTGCTTTCTGCATTCAAAACACTCCCTGATGTAGACCCTCCTAAGATTTTCCATCGCATTTCCTCGCTAAAGATAACACCAACATCATCAAATTTCAAAGTATTTGAACCAGAGACAGAGTTACTTATAGCCATTACCAAGCTATTCCAATTTTTTGGCAAAGAACAAAAAATCAAGAGAGCCCTCACCTCTTCATCAAATTTCACTTTTACAAAAGTTAACTGACTGGTAATTGTATTAAACTCATTTAAATGATCTGTCATAGATCCACCTTCAATCATTTTCAGATTAAACAAACGTTTCATGAGAAATACCTTATTTGAGGCTGAGGGTTTTTCATACAATTTAGCCAAATCTTTCATTAGTTCATATGTTGTCTTCACTTCTATTATATTGAATGCCACAGATGGTGCCAAGCACAACCAAATGGTTCCCAATGTCTTTTTATCTAGAAGATTCCAATCCTCATCAGTCATTATTGCCGGTTTCTTGGCTATTCCTTCCAACGACCTCCATAAATCCTTTTGATAGAGATAATCCTCCATCTGCATCTTCCATAACTAATAGTTCTACCCATTGAATTTATCTACCTTCAATTTACCCTCGTCTGCCATTGCTCCTACTCAACTGTGAGACCTTCCTGCAGACAATAATTAAACACAACTCACTCTGATACCACTTATTAGGAATTGCATGTAGAAGATATCAATTAAATGCAAATAAAGATTAAACAAATGAATAAAAATACACAGAAATAATAATGGGGAGAGACAATTTTAACGTGGTTCACCCAAACTTACGCTACATCTACCAACAGAGAGTCCAATATTATTATCTAGCAAATCGAACCGATTACAACCAGCAATCCTTGCAACTTAATACTACTACAAAATGCTACAATACAATATCAACGGAAACCCTAACCCTTAGCCATTTTATCAAGACTTATGTTGGTTACAAAATAGGGATTTTTTATGTTAGCCAATAGAAAAATAACTCCTGACGCCTTTATAAAATAATAAAAATCATTTAAGGTTTCAAGGGCGCTGCCCTTGGACCTCGCAAGGGGCACTGCCCCCAAACCCCTGTTAAATAATTTGGGGGGAAACCGCATCGATAAAAGTGGGGAAAAGTTAACCTCTGAGTCTGATTAGGCTCCATATGACATGTTTGTGTTGTGAGTTTGAATCAAAGGTAGCAATGACTTTCATGTGGTAGAAGACCTAGTGTAGTGAGTTGTGGTCATCTACAATTTTTAGAGAGGTTGCAAAGGAGATGATTGTTGTTCTTCAATAGAACTAAACTTAGGCATGTTGTAGATGTTATCATATCAATTCATGGTAGTGAACCTTTCCTCATGGTAGTGAGCCTTTCCTCATGGCAGTGAGTCTTTCCTTTTGGCAGTGAGCATTTCTTTTGGGAAGTGAGCCCTTTGGCAATGAGCCTCTTTGTAATTCAGTATTGATACTACTTTATATTTTGAGCTAATCCTCACCATGGTTTTTCCCTTTTATGGTTTTCCACATAAAAATTGTGTGTTCTCTTGTGCATGGTGTTGATGTGATTAAGCTTCTGTTATCTATTTTCCATGTTTAATCTTCATAACAGAAAAAGGGTTTAAGTGAATTAATGTGGATGTGTTTATGTTTGTGAGGGTTTAAAGTTTTTGATACAACCAATTCACCCCCCTATCATTTGTCTTGTGCATTCCAACAATTGGTATTAGAGCAAGGTTACTTTGAAGAAAGCTTAACAGCTTGAGGTAGATCTGGGATGATGCACAAAAGGATGTTTCTCTGTTTGATCTCTAAAAATGTGGATAGTAAGCCATATGATATTTCTTGTATATGAAGTTTGGAACTTAGTTGTAACTACACTTAGGACTGGCAAATCTAAGAAGATTATGGAAATGGATTAGAAGATTGCTAATGATATGGAAGCCAAGACTTTGGGAGAAGAATAAAATTAGATACTGATAAGCACAGGGATCAGATGTCTCTTAAGTGTTTCAGTTGTGGCAAGATTGGTCATTATGCATCAAGATGTCTGAAAAGAATTTTGAGAGGTAAGAAAAAGGAAAACGAAAGTAGAGTGCCTAAGAAAAGCCACTATGTGAAAATGGATACAAGTATATCTGAATCTGATGTTGAAAACAATGAAGATAATGACTTCTTGGGTAAATGCATAAAGATGAGTACACTTAAGGTGGAAGTTTCAGACTTAGAAAAAAACCCGAAATTGGGTAAACCAAAATGGGATCCCACTTTTTATGAAATGGGATCCCATTATGATTCGGGATCACGAGCCAAAAGCGGGATCTGTTTTCAAGAAATGGGATTCCGTTTTGAAACAGGACCCCATTTTAAAATGGGATCCCATTTCATAAAAGGTTAAACTATTAACCTTTTATAAAATGGGATCCCGTTTCTAGAACAGGATCCCGTTTCATAAAATTTGAATTTTTGACCCAATTTTTCCTATGGCTTTTGGGTCAGAAAAAAGGCTTGGGAACCTAACTCTTGGCTTTGGACCTGGTTTGACCTGCAAGTTGAAGGTCCTGTCAATGTCAAAACAAAATAGTGACTTTGGGCATATGTCTGAAGGCCTTTTTTGCAGAATTTTTTGACAAAATAAAACCCATTATAGATGAGATAGTGTAGATTCTACATATGTAATTTTTTTTTACAATTGGATTATTTTTCTATTTTTCAATTAATTTCTAATGAAACAGGTCCATAAACTTGAATTATCAGGGTTTTTTAATATTTTAATAACTTTTTATCAAAATAATTTTTTGTAAAAAAATTGTACAAAAACATACTTCAGACAATTCTTTTCAATTTGAAAAAAAAAATAAAAAAATGATAAGTTTAGGTCATCTTATGCGTGACGTACACGACGATTTTTCAAAACACCAAAAATGGCCAATAAAAAATTAATAAAAAAGATATTCAATAAAAAATTACAAAAAAATATGGAAAACGTGCTTCAGTGAGTTACAAATCTTTTCCCAAAAGGATTTAGAAAAATATGATTATTTAGGTCAAAATATGGATGACGTACACGTGCATGGTATAGTAAAAAAAAAAGTGACATTTAAACAGTGGTTTTTAGAAACACCTATTAAAAATCAATTTGTGTCATCTGGGTATTAAAAAAAATTACATATTTGGAAACTAGACTCCGAGTAATACATTTCATATTTACCAATTTTTTCAAGATTCCACCTTTAAGTGCTTCAAATTTTTAGGTCAAATGTGACAAATTTTGAAAATCAGGGAAAACACTTCCACTTTTTGGCCAAAAAGTGGACTCAACTTCTTGCACACACCCACTTGCTCACTAATTCAAAAGATGACACTTGTGGTGCTGACCTTGAAGGATGTATGAAAGAAAATTCTCTAGAGGTAAGTCTTAATAGTGAAGATACTTTTCAAGAAAAGAACTATTGGGTTATTGACAGTAGTTGCTCAAATCATATGACCGGTGATAGAAGTAAGTTTGTTAATTTGAGAAATGTAATGGAGGATCAGTTATATTTGGTGATAATTGTATTGCTAAGATATGTGGAAGAGGCTCAATCAATCTTGATGGAGAACATATTACTAATTATGTTCTTTATGTTAAAAGTTTAAGGCAAAATCTCTTAAGTGTAGGACAGTTGTGTAGCAAAGGATACAGTCTTGTATTTCAGGATGATGGTTTTGAGATCAGAAAGAAGTCCAAAATTGTGATAGTTGTTGGAAAGAGAATAGAAGGAAACCTTTACCATCTCAGAGAAGGTGACAATTGTTCCTATAGGACTCAGATTAGTGAAAGTTGGCTCTATCATAGGAGATTGTGTCACATCAATCTTGATAATCTAGTAAGGATAAATTCAACTCAAGCTGTGAAAGATTTGCCAGAGATTACAAAACCTATCAGTATCATCTGCAAGGAGTGTTAAGGTGGAAATTAAGCAAGAGGAAGTTTACAAGATGAAGAAAAATCTTCTACCGGATTGTTGGAGTTGGTTTATACAAACCTTTGTGGTCCTACAAGAGTAATGAGTTTCCATGATGAAATGTATTTTATGGTATTCATTGATGATTATTCTAGAATGATTTGGGTTACTTTTCTTAAAGAAAAATTAGAAGCCCTAGATAGGTTTAAATCATTTAAAGAAATGGTCGAAAATGAACTAGATATGAAAATCAAATGTTTGAGGTCTAATAGAGGAGGAGAGTTTACTTCTGATGAGTTTAATGTGTTTTCTAAGAATCATGGGATAAAGAGGCAATTATCTGCTCTTGGAACTCCATAGCAGAATGGAGTGGTTGAAAATGAAGAACATGATTGTTCAGAAAGCTGCAAGGACAATGATAAAGGAAGCAAATCTACTGGAAGTATATTGGGGAGAAGCAATTCATATTTCTATCTACATACAAACTAGAGTACAATTGAAAGAAAATGATACAAGGACTTCCTATGAGCTATGGTATGGAAGGTCTCCCACTGCTAAATATTTCAAAAAATTTGGGAGAAAATGTTTTATCAAAAGAAAGGAAGAAATAGGAAAGGATGATGCAAAGTATGATGATGATATTTTCCTTAGATATTCTACTAAGAGTAAATCTTACCAATGCTATAATAGAAGACTAAGGAAGACTGTTGAAAGTATAAATGTTAAGGTTGATGAAGACATATAGAAGTAATCAAAAGATTATGAAAATGTATCAGAATTAGATGGGTTCTCTTGCAAAGAAAAGGAAAATGCTATAAAAGGGGAATTACAAACTAAAGAAAGAGAAATGTAGGTTGAAGAACAAGAAGCTCTAGAAAGAATCTCTAAAATGCCCAAGTACATGCAAAGGCAACACACTAAAGACCAAATCATGAGTGATAGAAGAAAAGGAGTATTGATAGGATGTAGAGCTATTGAAGAACAAATGAATATGTGTTTAATTTCTAAAGTTGAATCTAAAACAGTGATTAAGGCTTGTAATGATGAGAATTGGATCAAGGCTATAGAAGAAAAGATTCCTATAGAAGATGAATGCATGTACTCTAACATTAAAGAACTCAAAATTGCTCTTGAATACCTAGAGAGATCTGAAGAAGAAAATATGGATTTGAAGGAAAATGTCAAAGAAGCAAATGAATGTATCAGAAATTTAAGAGAGCAAGTCAAGAAGCTTAAACAAAGACATAAAAAGGACAGTGAAAATTTGTGGTTAGCAAATGAATCCATGATTGATCTAAAAGTTAGAGTTGAAGAAAAAGCAAGAATTAAGGAATGTCTGAAAGATAAAACTGAAGACTGTACATAGCTTGAACAAGAAGTTGTGAACCTGAAGTCAGACTTGGAAAAGGCAAAGAGCTATGAAGAAAATTTCAAGATAAGTTCTGCAAAAATTGATGAGATGATTGTTAGTCAAAAGAGCCCTGATGAAAAAGAAGGCTTGGGATCTAAGAAAGGTGAAAGTTCCAAATCAGGTCAAGCAGTGAACACTGAGAACAGGAAGGACAAAGGCAAGCGGACCCAAAATCAAATGAATGGACCTAGAAGACCACTGGTCAGGCAACCAAATGCTCAAAGGTACCCATCTTTCAATAATTACTATTATTCATGCAATAAGTTCAGTCATAAGGCTACTCAATGTAGGAGCAGAATGAATCAAATGTTCCATCTTTCTTATGTCAGTGCTTTACATGCAAGAGATTTGGTCATAGAGCTAGTGAATGTAGAAGTCAGAAAATGAATGGCTATAACAATGGAAGGAATGCTCAATCTTTCAATGGCAACTGCTTTACATGCAATAGATTTAGACACAAGGCTAACCAATGCAGGTCCAGAATGAATGGAAGGAACAATGGTCAGAGGAATGTTGTGTGCTACGATTGCAATAGGCCTGGACATATTGCAAAGTTCTACAGAAGCAAGAATGTGAAGAAGGATAGTCCAGTAGAAAAGAAGAAACCAGTGCAAAAGGTTAATATAACATAAACCAAGAAGGAGATGAACAAGATATGGATCAAGAAGGATGTCAATGAAGTCAAGGATGAGGTTGTGCCAGCCTCTGGTACAGATGTTTTCTCTGGGAACTAAGTTGGAGGCTACCTCTCAGGGAGAGCAAGTAGTGGCATTGAAGAATGTTGAAGTTAGGGGGAGCAAGAATTGGTATAGGGTTGATGAGTACTCCTAAGGTGGAGCTATTCAGATCAGTTGAGATTAGTGTAAGTATGTGCAATATCATACTCAAGGAGAGAAAGCTTGAAAAAGGTGTCACCCTTTGCCATTGATGTCAAAGGGGGAGAGGGTTCATGTGAAAAATAAAGGGAGAGTAAGATGTATAAAAGAAATGGGAGAGTGAGATTAGTGCAGGATTATGTCATCATGGATTTTCACATCATATGTTGCCATCAATGATAAAGGGGGGGATTGTTGCAAGTATGTGCTAATCGGTGTAGTCATTGATGTCAACATGTTTGTGTTGTCATTGGTGTCAACTGTATCTTCTAATGTTTTTGTTGTTGGTTGATTAAGTTATTATGTTAAGGTGATTTGAATGACTTTTAGAAGTGCTAATGATGTCAGTATATTTCTCTTGTTGTTGGGTTTCTAAGTGCTTTTGAGAAAATTTGATAAATATTGAAGATAGTGTTGTGAAGAAGTATTCTGGCTTACATGATACTGCCCGAGTTTTTGCTCCACATTTCTCCTGTATTGAAGACCAGAGTGTGAGGTTTGGATATGTTTTAGAGAAATGGTTGAAGATTTTAAATCCAAAATTTTGTGGTTCAGAACGTTGTGGCTTGAAATTTATGTTCACCAGTTTGAAGACTGTGCCTAGCAATGTCTGTAGTATGACTAGGAGAAAGTATTTTGCTCTGCATTTCTCTGTAGTTTGGTTTTTGGTCTTGCGGTTCTGGATGATTTTTCATAAGGTCCATATCTATGTTCTATCCAAAGGAGCTGTGATTTGGTGCTCCAGAATGTAGTTTTCTTGAGTAGAAGATCTTGGCAATGTTGGTTGTGAGTAGTCTGTGAACAGTCTTCAAGTGAGATTTGTTGTAGCTGGATTTGTTGGCTTCCAGGTGATTTAATGTTCATGGATGTTTCTAGATTATGTTAAAGGCTTGTGCTTGGTCTATAAGCTATGGTTGGGTTCTTAGAAGCGTGTGCCTAAGTGTTCTTGGTGTTTGCACAAGTTTAGCCGACTTGGGTGCTAACACTAATTGCAGATGTGCTTCATGGATTGTGGAAGTGTGTTGAAGCATGTGAAGATGTTTTTAGGTCCAATATAATCTATGAAATTTTTTATCTTCATTCCTTTTCTCTATGGGAATGTTTAGATCTAGACCGAATTTGAAATCTGTATGTTTGTCGACCTTGGAGATGATGTCAAAAGTTGTAGATTGTGTTGCCAACCTTGATGAATGTTTCAAGGTTGATGATTGATATAAATAAGTGTAAAGGATTTGTGTATAGGTGTGAAAGTGTGAAGATGGGGATGTTTGTGTTGTGATTTTGAATCAAAGTGCAAAGATGTGGATGTGTTTATGTTTGTGAGGGTTTAAAGTTTTTGATACAACTTATTCACACCCCTCTTAGTTGTCTTGTGCATTCCAACATGAGGGAATCTTGAGAGATCCAAAGTTAGATAGAAATTAATCTTTATCTCTTTCCATTGCTTATCATGTTGCGAACACTTTTTCATATACCATTTGAGGGCACATCATTCCTTAGGGTTCCTATAAAATCATAAAGTTTGGCTTGATTAATTTTAGTTGCATGCCTTCTCCAAATTGATTCTAACATAAAGACATGTTCAAAGGTTTCAATGGTATCTTTCCCAAATAGAGCTAGCGGTAGTGGTCGAGAGCCTCTCCCTCATGGGGGCCCAACCCTTGACTCAACCAAATTCAGGTTGGAGGAGAGGTGGCCCTATCTATCTAGGGTGGTCGAGTGCATATACCCCGAATTCTCCATATCCAATGTTATTCTCTGGATCTATCAGAACTAGGTGAGGGTTCTTCTTTTTCTTTTAAATAGACTACATTCCTTTGATCTAGGCTCCTTATAGGTTTTCTCCTTAGTCAATCTCTTAGCGCAATTCCTTTGCTTTATTAACTTCCTATTTCTTCCTTCATCTCTTGCTAACTCAATCTCAAAGAACTTAGTCCCTTATATTTCTACACAATCTCTTATTAATTCTATTTGTTGGTTCTATTTTCTTTGAGTTGAGTCACTATATATCCCTTCTAAAAGTACTCTTCTTGTCTTGTTTGGAATGGGGGATGACTCTAGGTCCGAGGAGTTCACCTCTTCATATGACCACTTCAATTCCGAAGACACTCTTTCATTGGTTAATGACATTTTATTTTTTAATATTGGGGTTTCCCATTCTTCATTAATCATTTCAATTATGTCCATCGCAAGGTTCTCGAACAAGTTCTCAATTTCTTTCTCTAACGCATTTTCCTTATTCTCTTGCAGGTTCCAATCTTTCATCATTTTCTCTTTTTTGTAAATCCACACTTTTCCTTACCACCTTATCTAAATAATCTACAGTAAAATTTAGAGGTTCTAGTTTATAAAAGGGTTTAATAGTTCCTCAAATCCTTCATTAATTGTAACCTTTAGGCTAGATAACTTAAGATCTAAATGAGGGTTTTCAGTTATAATTTTAAATGGTGGATCACCCATGCTTCTGCACCCTTCTTCTAATGACTCATTAGATACCACACATTCTTCAATCTATCTTACTAACCCCTATAGAAGTTTTTTTTTCTCAAGATGGATATTGAGTTGCTTGGATGTATCTTTGTTATAGAGCTATGCAACTAACCTTGGTTCCTCTATTTGCAGAGTCCCATTAATCTTAATGGAATTTTGATGTTTAACTATAGCCCCTCTGGCATACTCATTCATGCTCAATTATCCCAATGGTAGATCTTCTTCTGCTTCAACATTTTTAGTAGAAACCTCCTTAGTGTGCTCAAATTCTCCTTTAGTATCATTATCAACAACACTCTTGGTGCACTTTAACTCTTCCTCAACAGCAGCCCTCCTAACATGCTCTAACTCTCTTACATTCTTCATTCTTTTGTGGTATATTTCCTATCTCTCCTAAACTTGTTTCAATTTCCTTTCTTCCATGTTCAACTCCATTGCCAATTCAATCTCTTCCCTAATCTCTCTTTTCTTCTTGTTGTCTCCTTTTTCCATGGGTGTCCTTGATTTGGAATTTCATTAGTCCTTTTTATGCATCCCTAATGGCTTAGTCTTATTCTTCTCTTAAAGGTCACATCTCTTTAGATATCCATTCAAGATCCCCCTTTCCATTTGTCATCCCTTAGGTGCCTATCCCCCTCTCACAAGGCTAAATCATAGGATCTTCTATCATTGATCATGAAATATTATCTTTTCTTGATTATAATTCTTCTTGGTAATTCTTCTCCACTGTGAATAATGTATTCCTTGTATTAAACTAATTATTCTACTAGGGTCCTTCTCTTCCACAAATTTTATACTTGTAGTTTAGACCCCTCTTTTACCCCTTTTACCAGGGTCCTAGCAACAGAACCCAAATGTTGGCAAGTATGGGTGTAGATCAAATATTTTGTGCCTACGTACTTGAAATGTTGTATTTATACCCTAGTATTATGGATAAGAAGAGAGTTTGATTGATTGTAGTAGCTTACATAAATTTATGACAAGAAATAACATGTGCAAATAATAAAACAAATTTATTAATAAGCATAACATGAACCATAACACATCACAAGTGAATCCCAACAATCTGTGGTATCATATATATAACAATAGGATGTTAAATTCAGATGGTACAATATCATGTGTTTTCCTTTCTTCCAGTCATACTCATGTCTATTCTATATCATATATACTACACATGCCCTATATATGTTACCCTTTGATCTATTTCAAGATCTATAATGTATATCTTCCTTCTTATGCCTTTTCACTTGATCTCCTTACATTTTATCTTTGTGGCACCTTTACCTATACCCAAGTATAACTAAAGAGTGTGTCCCTTTGTGTTTATTTTATCTTTTGGATGAGCTGTTTGTGCAATCCTTTTGCGATGAGTGAATGTTGCTCTAATGTCAGCTCTATCCTACTAATAATAAGCTTAGAATTTCCTTACTCATTATTGTTTCCAATCATTCAAGTCATGTTGATCCCAAATAAGTTAAATCTATTATAGTTCATCTTATCAAGATTAACAAAGGCTCCCTATGATGTGTTCATCCATGCACAATCTTCTTTCTTTGTTATGATAGTTGAGGGTGTTACTAGCTATGAGAATTCCTTAGAAAAATTTCTATAGTGGTTTCATAGAATAGATTGCCTCAACTAACCATTGAATACCTATTTTATTAAAGACTAGGACATGTGGTAAATGCATTAGTGAGACCAATTTGGCAATTGGTATTTACCAAGAACTTAAAATGTCTAGAATGACATCTAAAAAATATCTTGTAGACAACCTCCTTGTGGACACCAATTTGATGGTAGCTTGATCTCAAATTAGTATGTGAAGAATAAACTATCCCATTTAACTTATAAACATGCTCATCAATCTTGGGAGTGGGATATTTTTCTTTAACTATCTTTTGTTTTAATATTTTGCAGTAAATGTTGTTGGTGTGAATAGGGTTATCACCTAACCAGTTTACCCTTGTGTGGATAATTCATCTTATTTAACTATTTACTAGTTAAATAATATTCACACATCATAGATATATCACACATGTTAAGTTGACTTAGTGAGTCTACTAGATGTCTAGTTGTGCCTAGTTGTGTCTAGTTGTGTGTTGAGTTGTTGATAGTTGGAGTGAGTTGTCTTATCCTCCACATGTGCAACTAGCTATCATCCTCTAATTGGCACATGTTGTAGGAATATCTCCACTTTCCACTCCACCTTCCGCTCCACCTTTTTAGTTCTCACCTTGTCTTTATAAGCAAGGCATATCATGTACATTGTTACAACAACAACAATCTTTCTTTTACATTCAATGATAGAATAGCATTATTCTCTCATTTGATCTCTCTTGTGCTTTCATGAAGTCCTAGATCCTGGGTGGCTCCAATCATAGCCAAATCTAACATGGTATAAGAGCTCTAGGAAGAATCACTTTGTATTAGTCAATTTGAGAGATCTTGAGTGCAATTCATGGTGGATCTTGATGGTTGAGTATGCTCTTCTCTTGCATCGAATGATGACCTGGAGAATCAAAAAGACTTGATAGATATACCAGTTTTCTGAGGGTTCCCCCTTCTTGCCCTTGTCTTGTAGGTGCATTTCAGTGTGTGTTGTTGCAAATCAGACTTCACCATTGCATCTGGAGCAGCCAAAATAGTCAAGATCACCTTTTGTTTCATCCAAATCAGACATCAGAGGCAAAATTGATGAGGGTTTCAATTTGGGGCTCTTTGGCGTGATCCAAGAGGTACTAGTGATTTCAGAGTAGTTTGGCCCAAATCGGATATCGCCATTGTGTCCAGAGCAGCCAAATCTATAAGGATTGACTGTAAAATCATCCAAATCAGACAAAGTTGGACCAAAAGGCAAAAAAAATTGCCCCTAGACCGTATGGATCTATCGCAGAGCATATTCCTTGGAGAATCTTTACGCAGGGGAATCTCAATCAAATCAGAATCTCATCGGTCATATTATCCATTGGGTAATAAGAAATTTTCATTGGTATTTTTTGTCTGAAGATTCTTTCTATGGAAAATCTGAAGTCTGCAGGTTCGTACCTGCATTTCTGGGTAACTCCAGTACCCGCAGGTACCATCAAGCCACGGATCATCCAAAGCATCTACATCGCAGCTTCCTTTGGCAATCATCAGTAGTTTATTCCAACAAAACTGGTGAGTAGATATAAATTTGAACCACTCATAGGCGCTTGAATTAAACGATGGTTCTACATGTTTTTCAGCAGCTAAATCCACGGCCTCGACAGTAATCTCAGCGGCCTTCAAAACTACCATTTTAGTGATCTCTGCATCTAATCCAATCAGTGGGTTTATCCTCAAAACTGGCATCTGCAGATCAAACCAACGCAGCCACCAAATCCATAGTCGGCAGGTTTTAGCATTGTCATCGGTGGTTAAAGAAAATTGCCAGCGGCATTAAATCCTCTGATCTCACCTGCGGTCTTCACACATTCTCCTGGCATCCAACTTGCTGATGATTGATCAACCTTGTAGATACAACTTTCGGCAGCTTGCTAATCTCTGGCGGTCTGCTCAAATCATCCGCACGTCTACAAATATTCACGGTGGTCTATCCACAAAACCATGACAGTTTCAAACAGTATCTTCTACACCTCGGCGGCCTGGAAAATTCCCATCACCCATGGCATATATGAGCATTAAGTGCTCAAAATTGTCTCTCACCGTTCAAAATTTACGCCAGAGAAATTTCTAAAACTCGTCGGTTGTTCTTATCGGCATCTTTCTTAAACCCTACCGTAGCAATCTGTAGAGGCTTCGGTGGTCTTCCAAACAATCCCGACCATCAATCAACACAATCAGGGGCTTCAAATCTACACATAAACATTTGGCGTCTTCCTTGAATCCTCCAACCGGTCTGCTAAACCCTCGGCGGGAGTTCTAAAATCTAGCGGCCATAGATCTCATTGGTCTGCCTTCCTATCAACGTCGTTTAAAAAAAATCCACACTAAAAATTGTCTAAACTCAATAGTTTTCCTATCAGCAACTGTTCACTGTTCGCCGACGGTTTCAAACTCCCCACACTCAGCAAACAAGCATTTTTTCTCTGTCTGTGGTTTTGTGCCTCTACATCGGCGATTTTGTCCATACAAAGGCGGTTTTGAGACCCTAATCAGTGGTTTCCCGCGATACACATAGTGGTTTTTCAGTCACACAGGCAGTCTTTTGGCAATTTTTTGCTTTTTCGAGGGGAGATTTTCTTTTTCTACCAAAAAGGGATATTCTAGGCATATTCCGCTGACATCAGCGTTAAGGGGCCATTTTTGCCCCTCAAAGCCCTAAGCAGGGGCTTTTTTTCTTTTTTAAAAAACTTTTGCCCACATAGGCAAAATTGGGCAAACAAGATATCGTCAGAAAGCTGACAGAGAGAACTTTGCAGTGGTGTCATTAGTTTTCTGAAATTCTGCTGCAGGTGACTGCTACAGCATTTTGAAGACAAATCTTCGTTTTTTGCTTCCAAGCTCACAACTTTCTGCCACGATCTTCGATTTTCATGATTTTTGCGGCATCGGAAAGGTATTCAGGAACTCTTCAAATCCATCCATGCACTTTTCTCAGATTCAGCTCCAAATTCATTTTATTTCATTTGTCAATTTTTTGGCTTTTAAGTGATAACTTGGGCATTTTGGCACTTGAGATAGTGAAACTTGTTTTGAAGGGATCTATTTGCCGTGGTTAATCATTGTGAGCAATTGTAATCTCCTTTGAATCTCAATTTTAAGAGATTTTCATGCTTTCCCAAATTTGGTACCACGTTGTAAAGGGGTTACCTTTCCACCTTATCGAAAGGCCAAGTTATTCCTCTTGGGGCCAAAAGGAATGTCCTGTTTGTGTCGGTCGGTTCGACCTTATCTTGTTCACGAGCAATTGGGTCCCACCTTTTGGGATGCTCTCCGGATAAGGTTTGCTTCATGTCATCTTCTTGTGGACGGATCTGAAATGAATTATGCTGTAGGGGTTAAAAGATCTGCCCTCGTTTCCCTATAAAAGGGCCCAGGGCCGCCTGCATTCAGCAACAGTTCATACGCAGAGAGAGTTCTAAGAGAAGAAAGTTTAGTCTTTCAGTTTGAGTCTTAAGTTAGATAGTAAGTCAAAAGTCTTGTAATGTCAATAACAAGCTGAATGTCATCAGCCATGTTTGTAATCCAGTCGTGTACTCAGTTTTATCCATATGAATATAATAGCGCGCATCGTTACAGATGAACATTTCAGTTAGCTTCCTGCATGTGCTTAGTGAGAATAGCTCTACAATACATATAAGAGCTAGATATACTATTGGTAATAATGTTTGTCTATTGCAGCTTAGATTTGGTATCAGAGCCTCAGGCGACGATATTGCTGTATGTTGTTTACGTTGTTGTCTAACATTAACTCCTCTTTTCCCTCAATATCTGTAATGCTCCTTTATTGTCTCCCTGTATTGTCTCAGATCGCCTTCATAGTCGTAAGTCCCGTTGTGTAAGTCCCGCATAAAGCCACGGTTGGTAAAAGGGCAGAAAGGGCAGTAATCGGATCTTTCGAGCGCAGGTTAGAGCGAAGTTCGAGCGCAGATGGCTTCCTCTTCTTCTTCCCAAGCGAAGGACGACAGCAGATCTGACATGACTGCAGATCGTAATGCAGAGGTTAGGTTCACTAACTTCTATGCTAATAATGAGAGTTGTTTTAGTACAGAGTCTATTTTAGGAAACTGTATAGATGATATTGATAATTATGCAGTAGGTGCTGTAGAAGAAAAACCATTCCGTGTTCCTAAAATCCCTCCACATGAGATTTATAAAGATATTCCAAAAGGGATTGTAGATATGTTTCATAATAAGTCAATAGGTTTAAAGGATTGGTTTGGTTATAAATCTTCTCAAAATTGCCATGTAGCAGAACTCTCTCATGTTGTAAAAGGAGGAAACGAAGGAAAATTGAATATATTTACTGATGAGCTAGTTAATAAGTTTCAAAGAAAAGCCCTAGCCAGTAAACAAAACCCTCAGTTCATGCATCTGTCATATATTAGAATAGGCATCTGTGGTCATTACCGTAAAGGTCTTCCAATCATAGCAATGATGATGCTCAAAGATGCAAGGTTTTATAAACTCTCCCACTCTTTACTTGGTGCTGGTTGTGACTCCATGGCCAAAGGTCCAATCTTTTTAGACTGTCTTCTAGACTATCCAGTCAGTCTTTTAGACGGTAACCTTAAAGATGTCCTTGAGTATAAGTTCAAAACCATGAATCTTTATATGAAGAAGAACTCAGTGGACCATTCCTTGGTATTCCTAGTCCATTATAGGCTATATGATAAGGTAATTCCTCTTATGATTAATCCAAGAAATCCCAGAGAAAGAGGTATGGAAGGTCTCTCGACCTTATGGAGTTCATCAAGTAATACGGCTAAGTTAACTGCACCCAAGATAGTGCGACATAAAGATATCCAGTGGATAATTGTAAATCTCACTAAGTATAAAGTGCAACAATCATTCTTTCTTTGGGGGGTGATCTCTTTGATTGAGTAACAGGAGGTGTACTTGTGTTCTTTTTTATACTCTTGCATCATGGATTCACACAAACTTCCTCTACTCACACCATATAACTATCATGAGTGGAAAACTAAAATGGAGATTCATTTAAGAAGTTTGAAAATTCATAGAGTAATAATGGGTACAGAAATTGAACCAACTGCAGCTGCAGAAAAGAGAAAGTGGTACAATAGATGTGATCAAGCCTATGGAACGCTATGCTTGTCTATCTCTCCTGACCTTCTTTTTCATATCAAATCTTGTACAACACCTAATCAAGTATGGACTACCTTAGAGAATCTCTTTGGTAAACAAGATACTATGAGAAGTTTCAAATTGGAGAATGAATTAATTCGTTTGAATCCAACCGATTTTGCAAGCATCCAAGACTTCTTCACAAAGCTAAAATCACTTAGTTTGCAGCTCAAACAATGTGGAATTGAGAAAGAGGACACTCAATTGATTATTTCAATTCTTGCCAAGCTTGGTCCTGACTATTCAGTTTTTGTTTCTACCTTCTATGCTACTATGGATGCACTTGGGAAAGATTTCACAATGCCTTCACTTGATGAGTTTGTTGCATCACTCACAAGGGGCTAATTTAGTACACATGGGCACATTGAAGTCTTCTAGAACTCAAGTACTTCTTTCTAGTCAAGGTTCTAAGGATCAAAAGGCTTCAACTAGCAAAGGAAAGAAACAAAAAAATAAGGATTTCAAGAACAATGAGCAAGCAAAGGAATTAACCAAATCACCTAAGTTCTCATCCTCTCCCAAGGAGGAATCATCTAAGAAGGAGAGACCAAAGTGTACATTTTGCAAGAAACTAGGACATGATGAGCATAAGTGTTATGAGAAGAAAATTGATGAGTTGACTCACATTATTCAAAAGCACAATATCCAAATGCCATCATCATCATCACCTAGTACATCATCTTCTTCGACACCATCATCATGTACACATACAGGGATAGCAGGCATTGCTAATGGGAGATACAAAGGAAAAGGACAAGCACTCTTTGCTTCTACAAGTCTTCAGTCAGAAAGATGGCTTCTTGATTCTGGAGCTTCTCATCATATGGCATCTTCACAAGGGATGTTCTCTTCATTTGAGTCATGTACTTCGCCACCTATCTTGATGGGTAACAATACATACATGCATGCAACTAGTAAAGGGACTATTGATGTTGGTAAGAATACATTCAACAATGTGTTGTGTGTACCTTCCTTAACATTGAATCTCCTTTCCATCTATCAGATTACTCATTGTGGTGCAAGCAAGACAGTTGAGTTCACTCCTGATTCAGTGATCATATGAGACTTGGAGAGTAGAGATATCATTGCTATTGGGATGGCTAATCATGCATCTCGCCTATATACTTTCTCCCATTTTGCTTCTTCTGATGATGTAGATCCATTGATTGATATTCACACTCATTCATCAAGTGTGAATCATGTTTCCGAGGAGAAGTTTGGTCACTTGAACCTTGGTGTTCTTTCATCTACTTTGGTTCATGAGACTAGTGCTGAGCTTCCATCACCTCATCCCCCTGCTTCTTCAGAGATCGACATCAACATGGTTTCATCTACTTTAGTTGAGTAGGATCATTCTAGTCTTTTAGACACAGCTTTGTGGGATACTTTCTTGACAGGTATATCAGACTTGTTTTATGAGTCTCATATTGCACATTTGGAGGACACACTTGAGAGGGTATCTCTCCTCTTTGATGACACTTACAACACAACTATTATCCCATCTACTTCATCTTTGGAGGTTGTTCTTCATCAGTCTACCCAAGATTTTGGATTGGTCACACCTCATTACATTGTAGCATTCCTTGATTCTGACATGTGGGCACTTGAGCAGTCTTCCAATGCATACATCATGAGGCTTTTTCCCTCATTCCTTGAGAAGGAGCATTCTTCAGGCATTCACCATTGGCACAGGAGCTACTTCATTGTGGGGGGGACCTATAGTCTCACACTTGCTCTCCTATGGGGGGTATTTGATTGTACATATGTGATGGAAGTAGTCCTTGGGGGGGTCATGTTGAGTCCTTCCTACTATCACTTCTTTCACTTTTATTTTTCCATGCATTCTCACTTTTGGAGAGGAGTTTTGTCCCATGAGGTTTTCTCCTTTTCTCCACTTGAGATTTGTTTGTACATGGGTACCTAACATGGCCTAGTAGCTGGGACCCATCCATCATTGCATCTTGCTTTAGTCAGCTACTCCCTAAGTTGCACTTAAGGGGGGGTGTTGGTGTGAACAGGGTTATCACCTAACCAGTTAACCCTTGTGTGGATAATTCATCTTACTTAACTATTTACTAGTTAAATAATATTCACACATCACACATATATCACACATGTTAAGTTGACTTAGTGAGTCTACTAGATGTCTAGTTGTGTCTCGTTGTGTGTTGAGTTGTTGATAGTTGGAGTGAGTTGTCTTATCCTCCACATGTGCAATTAGCTATCATCCTCTAATTGGCACATGTTGTAGGAATATGTCCACTTTCCACTCCACCTTTCTAGCTCTCACCTTGCCTTTATAAGCAAGGCATATCATGTACATTGTTACAACAACAACAATCTTTCTTTTGCATTCAATGATAGAATAGCATTATTCTCTCATTTAATCTCTCTTGTGCTTTCATGAAGTCCTAGATCCTGGGTGGCTCCAATTATAGCCAACTCTAACAAATGTCATTCCTCGTGGTGTCATCTTCTCCTTTATCAAAACCTATGGATGGAGTAAAGGAGCTAGAACTGATGTGGCCCATCTTCAACAACTCCTTACTAGTCTTTATACATCCTCAAATGGTAATAAGGAGTGACCATGTCAAGCTTTAAATCGGGTTCCAACTCTATGGCATGCTAGAACCTTTTATCAAAAAGTGAAATGACATGCATGCCCTCTATCACTAAGAAAATTACTACCCCACCAACTTTACTCTTGCGAGAAGTGCTCTCAACTATGACCACCCTTGGGAATCCATCACAAATAGTTCTCAGCACCACATCTTTTCCTTAAGATTTAGAATTAGCTCCATTGACTTATGATTTAGTGAAGACTCACAAAGAGAATATAACCCTTTCACATCCATAACCATGTCAATTTTCACAACATAGGATTCATCAAATACCTCATGTTCACCCATGGTTGTATTGATTTGTCTTCTTATCTAAGCGCATGGAATGAGGGACTTATCGACAATGATATTGAGCCCATCAAAAAATTTATCTTTCAAGTGTCTCTCAATATCTTCTTTTTATATTTCTTCGGTTATAGCATCAGGGTCCCACATAATCTTCATGAACAATATTGGACTTGAGATAAAGGATCCCTATACCATTTTCTACCAATTGTACCCTTCATCTTTCCATCACTATTATAATGCTTCCCATGATGATAAGAGTTGGGTAATGATATGGGATGAGACCAATGCAATAAATCTTTGCTACTATTATCATCCTTATTTCTAGAGATGTAATCAAAAGGGTACTCAAGCTATGTACCTTCTATTGTTGGTTTGGACCTCCTTGAGAGATGTGTAGAAATATCATCATTCTTAAGATAAATATTATTAACGAAGCATCCTTCATAGGTTCATATTCCCATTAACATGGTTATCTTGTAGATCATTCTTACATGGCAATGGGTCTATCTTTCCAATGCTTGACAACTTAGTAGGTTTTTTTAGACATTATTTGAAACCACTAGAACAACCTTTTGAATTACAGAATCTTCACATTCAACATGTAACATTGATTTCTCATTGACCTCCTTAAGACAAGCACTTTCTTGGTGTGAGAGTTTATTATACATCACTAGAAACTTGTTTTAGTTAAGGACTACTTACCTTCAACATCCCATCTTCTCTTTTAGAGCTTGGTGTACCTTTGGTCCAACCTTTTCTTCATTCTACTGGAGAATTTTCTCTAGGTCATGCTCAATGATATGTTTTTTCCAAGGCTTATTGTGGATTTGATTCTATTGGATTTGAATCATCATCATATATCACTTAAATATAGTGGACTTGGCCCTTTCGAAGGCATCTATGACTAGGTTCATATGGCTCCTTACAAGAAAAACATAGTTCCTTCCACCTGAGTTTGTATCTACTTTGGTCATCTTCCTTCTTGGTTTTAGGTGGTTGAGGTATGATCTTCTTTGAAGATTGTTGTTGCTTTGGTTCTAATCTTTCTTTTTTTTGTAATAATATTTTCTCTAGTTCATTCTCAATGACCTATTCCTACAGCTTTGGTTATGGTCTTTCTTCTTTCTCCAAGAACATGGGTTTAGTAGGCTTTTTATTTGACTTTAGAGTGCAAAAATCCATGAAAGATATATCAACTTGAAACTCTTCACTCTATGCTTTATATTCTTGGAAAGTTGCCAGCTTCTCATCTCCTTTTTGCTTCAACTCTCTATTTTAGTCATATTGGTTTCTTCTATTCTTATACATTTTTCTATGATACTTCTATTGGCAAGACACTACTATGTTGGATAATTGAGTGTTGTCATTGATGGAAACAAGAAAAGGAACAAGGTTGGAATAGATTTTGTGGTCCGGTGAAGAAGACTTAGTCATATTGGCTAAGTGTTGGCAATATACAGAAGCATTGATAGGATAATAGTGTTTGGATTGGCATTGGTCCGCAGTTGAAGACCAAGCTTTGTGGTTCTGGCATGATGTTCCTAACTCTTAGATGATCTTGTATTCAAGGTTTTAGCTTTTGATCAGTTCCGGAAGTATATCTTCAAATGGCCTAAGTCCAGTAGAACATAATACGGTGCTATTCAGAGTAGTACACTCAGTTGTTTTGGTCCACACTCCTCCAGTATTGCATATCTAGATATGTGGTTTTGAGGTGTTGTAAACACTTATATGAAATGTCTAAATCTAGAATTGTAAGTTCTGAAGTCCACCAGAAAGATAGTTTCTTACTGCTGAGTATTGCTACACTATTTGACAGAGTTTGACTGTGACAAAGTCTAAGTTCTGATGGTCTACATTTTGCCACAAGGATATTTTGCTTTATAGTTCTAAAGGTATGATTTGTGATGTTTGAGGAGTCTTTGTCATGATTTTGAGCAACCCCTGTGGTCCGTAGTAAAATTTGTAGTCTGACAGATGAACTGAATCAGTGGCAGTCTGAGTTAGAGCCCAACATGATAAGTCTAAATTGTATGCGGTAAGTTCTATTGTTCAGAACCTAATCCTAAGTTGTTAAATAGTTGAGGCCGACATATGTGAATACAAGTCAAGTGTTGTTTGAGTCCGCTGGGAGTTTTGGTAAATGAATTTGGTCGACAAGCTACTTAAGGTATGAGTGCATGTTTCACTTTACTAGGCCGACCTAATATGAATATTCTAGGTGTTGCAGATATATATATATAAGGGATCAAATTCAATGTTTGCGGCGTGCGGTGTGAATGTGAATATACATATGTGCGACATATAGTGGAAGGCAATTTTGTGGAAGTAATAAAGAGCAGCAGAAGAGAGATCTTATTCCTATGTAAAAGTAGAGCAGTTAGACATGAAGAGTTTTGAGACAGTATTTGTGTGCTTCATTGAAGCTGCAACTATGCATGTGTAGATGCAATTTGAGCAATTCAATTTGGCAGTGAGCCATTCTTCTTTCTTCTTTCTTTCTCTAGGTAGTGAGCCTATTTTGGTAGTGAGCCTTTCTTACAATAAGCATCTCCTTGGGTAGTGAGCCCTAAGGTAGTGAGCCTTCATGTAATCTGGTATTGTGCTATATTAATATATTATGAGCTAACACTCACCATAGTTTTTCCCTTTTTGGGTTTTCCACGTAAAAATCCTGGTGTTCATGTGTTATGTCTTTATATTTTTTGTTCCTATGTTTATTCTGCTTTCATGTTATTAATTTTGGAAATTGGATTAATAAACTTATTAAGAAGTGGTTTTGTGGAATATTGATTCACCCCCCCCTCTCAATATTCCTTGCTATCAACAACTTCCAGTATAAGTCAAAAGCTAGTGTAATTTTGAAAGCATTAGATTACCTTTGATGCTCCTCAAAGATTCTATCAGTCTCCTCAATCATCTCTTTTTTGTGTTGTTTTAGCTAGAACTATTCTTAGCCTACTACTCTAAGGCTTCAAGTATTGCAATACTTACTCTAGTAGCTTGTAAATTTTATCTTGGTTCTCCAATAGCTTGCTCATTTTGGCTTGGCTCTTCTATGTTTATAGCATTGTATCTAAAAGACAATATGCACTAATTCCTATTATTAGATATTTATAAATTCCCACATGGTTCAATAAATCATTGATTTGAATTAGCAATTTACCCTGCAAGATGGCAAGATCAAAGCTTTGATACTACTACATTTACCCTTACCTAAATATTTATTTAAATTGCTCAAATCTAGAACAATGAAATGAAAATGAACCAAAACATTCATACAAAATATTTAGATCTAAAATTGCCACATAAAATAAACAAATTTGCACATATAAACTGGTTAGAATAGTGTATTTTATTCAAATAGTTCATTCAATGATTACAAGATTTGTTGCTTTAGTTTTTTATTGATAACAAAGATTACAATGATCACAAATATATTTAAAAAATATCCAAAATGTTGAAATACCCAAATGTTGAAATCCACTAAACTTGAAGTGTAGATGCAACCTCCATGTAAAGTTGCCATCAGGAATCTAAAGGGGACTCATCCTTTAAACTCTAATAAACCAATGGGGTTTCATCTCCTAATCTTCATAACCTAAAGGTTTTTATCCTCAAATTCAATAGGTGAACACAAGTGCTCAAATCTACAATTTTAGGTTTGTTAAGTTGATTTCTGAATATTATCACAAACTGAAGAGGTTGCCCACCTTATATAGTGGTTGAAGGCCTAGAATGGGCACACATGTGATAGTCATTTGAAATTTTCCTATGATTTTACATTTAAATTTGAACCCATTAATGGCATCCCTAGTCAGCCCATAAAATTGGTAAATTTATTTGTACACATGATAAGGTTTTGTGGAAGAGCATGCCAAAAGGTGGAGTTATGAGGAAATGCATGCTTAAAGCATGAGAAATAATAATCCCAAGTTTTTACCAAAATGTGTGTGCCTAAAGGATTCAATATTGTGGGGTCTAAGGATTTGCATGTCTAAGGGATGGAATGGTGAGAGGGACTAGGAAATTGAGAAGCATGATGCCACTCAACAGTATTTCCATTTGATATCATAGCATTATGTTCTCTAAAGGTCCAAGGTTGGGGGTTCAGGGAGTGGGATGTAGGGATGCTAGGATTCTAATGGATGCAAATGTGTATTGGCCTAGATAGGTAGAATGGTGGGACAACAGGGATTAGGCTTAAAAGATACTCAATGCTAGAGGGAGTGAAGATTAGAAGTTGGTGGTACCTAATGCAATAAGGAGCAGGGGTCAAAGTATTGGCATAACTAATACTAGTAGGGATCAGGGATCAAGGATACGACATAACCATTATCATCGTAATGAGTGAAAGGGAAACCTAGAAGTCCATAGAAGACAAAGGATCATAAGCGTAGGGGCATGGGGAATGAAGGAAAGGTATGCTAGTATGAGAAACTTCAAAATCCTACCCAAAGTAGGAAAGTGGCCCAAACATTCCCAAAGTTAAATAAATTAGAAAAGGGACATTACGTATTTACCTCCTTTCCATAAGAAGTTCCTAATTCTTTTATCCAACTCAATAAGTATAGAGGTCAAAGCATGATAGATCATTAGTTGATAGATATGAAGAATAGAGATAAAAAAATTTATTAAAACCAATCTTCCAGTAAGACTGAGTTGTCCATTACTAAAGCTAAGGGTTTTTTATCAAAATTTTCCAAGAAGAGAGACCAGTAATCAACATTCTTGAGCTTGAAGCTCATAAGAACTTTAAAATATTTAAAAGGCCCATGCTCACCATGATCAAACTCAAGGATTTAGGGGAAAAATGTGCCAAAATAAGTATTGATAGTATAAAATCTACACTTATTGGTGTTGATAGAAGCTCAAGAGGTAGAGAGAAAGGATCTGAGACAACCCTTAAACCTTACGATATTTTTTTTAGTGGTTGGCCCCATTAAAATAGTGTCATCAGCAAATTGAGCATGAATGATTTATCTAACCCCATTAACAATTTTGATTCTAGATATTTTCCTTGCCCTCCTTTCAATAGAGAGATCTACCCAAATCCTTAGCCAAAATTATGTAAAAATAGGAGGATAAAGGGCATACTTGATGAAGGCCTCGAGAGGCTTTGGAAAAACAAGCAGGAGACCCATTAACAATAGGAGTAATTTAAGGAGTCAAAATACAACCAAGAGTCTAGTTTTTAAGAAGGATAGAGGAAATATGAAGGCTTGAAGGATCTAAGCCAAGAAATCCAAATCAACTCTATCAAAATAAAATTCCTATATCAAGTTTGATAACAATATTTTTCTTATATTTCTTACTACTAGAATGTAAAGTCTCATGGACAATCACAACATTGTCATAAATCTTCTTGCCAAATGTGAACTCTCCTTGTTCATTGGAGATAAGATACCCAAGGTACTTCTTGATCCTATTGGCATGATTTTTGTCATGGATTTGTAAGAAAAGTTGCACAAATAAATAGGATTGAACTAAACCAAAGATGTCACCTTTTTCTTTGGGAACAAAAGATAGAAATGGGAATTGATAGCACCAATCAACTTACCAATTTTATGGACATCCTCAATCATGTGAAGGAGGTTAGAATTAATGACCTAAAAAAATTTATGATAAAAAGTGTTGGAGAACCAATTTGGACCAAGAGCTTTATCTTTTGGGAATCTGTAGATAACATCCTCGGCTTCATCTAAGGTAACTATTAAGTGTGAGAAAGGTGAATGATGTCCACTAGCATGCACACTAGATCAAACCCTCTTTCACAATAACATTCAAGGACAGGACCGAGCCAAATCACTACCAAATGGAGGTAGACTTTCTATAGATCTTCTACTTAGGAGTGCTATGGAAAGATCAGATTTAGTCAAACCTTTTTATCAAACCCTAGGTCATTGAAGCAACAAACCCTAGTTCTATGATGATCTAATTATAATAGATGTACAACAAATCTCTAGAAACCAATTATGCAGGGAGAATCAGGAAGATGATAGAACCCATGTCTTGGAAGTGGAGGTGTCAGAACACTATTTCAAGAGTGATGCAGGAGCATCCATGGTCCAAGAGAATCTTACATCAACCAAAAACATTTGCATTTCAGTTTGTTTCTTTTCATTTTCCAATTTAGTTCAGTCAGTACCAGTTTCTGTATTTTGGTTTACATTCTACCGCAATTACATTTTAGACCATGTAGAGATAGACTTAGTAACTAGACACATTCATGCACATCATATCCAAAATTTAGATCATGTGGATCAGGTACTGGTAAGATATCTCTATCAGAAGATCAAATGTTTTCTCAGAACAAAACATCCTGACAATCTCAGACAATCAACTAAATGAGACTTGACTTGTAGATCATTTCATGACTTGCAAAGCTAAATGACACATCATTCAATGTTGATTGGTTCATGGCTAACCTTCCCTGAGATATGCACACTACTCCATTCATTTGCATAGTTCTACATGATTAGGCCCGACCTATCCGTGTACACACATTACAACTCTTCATTGGAGTTTATGATCTTCCTTGGCCGACACAGAGGAATCTCATATTTTGGAGATGATATATATTGATGTAATAGATGCCTAGGTAATTAGTGATTAATAGTTCTAAGTTTGATAGTTTGAATTCTTGGTAAAGGAGCTTCAAAGCTATATCTTGAGCATAGTCTGCAATAGTGAAACTAGGCCTGTGAGCCCTAATTGTAAGCCTGCATGTTGCCAACCAATTTGTATTTGAATCCTATGATATACTAAATGACTGAATCTACATTTGCTCTATATCTTTGAGTTGTTTTCATTGTGTTTACTCTAGCTGCACAGCCTGGACAGTTCACTTTGTGGACCCTCCTAACTGTGACTGCACCAAGTGGAATCAAAGCAAAAGTTTGAATCTTTGGGAGTGAATTGAGTGAAGTTGGCGAAGGAATTCTATAAGGTCTTGTTGTGAATAGATTTCTGAATCCAAGGAAGGTTACTTATGTTGCAACTAATCACTGATTATGAGGCAGTTGTCACCTTGTAGCCTGATCGTTGAATTTAAGGCAATTACACTTGATCTGAGGAAGAATGTTGCTGAGGCGAATCATTGTTGTTGGTACAATGGCTAGAAGAATGGATGAGATGATGGAAATGATGCAAACCATGTGAGTTCATTTGGATGTTGTCAAAGAAGATTAGAGAAGAGGACTTACACCTCGACCTAATGTTGAAAGTGATGATGATGAAGAATTTCAATCCACTGATCAAAATGGTGAAACCCTAGGAGATGAAGAGGAAGAAGAATCAGATCAAGTCAAGATGTTGTGAGCTATTTCAAACATTGGGAAAAGACCTAGAGTTGATGTACCAAACTATAATAGCAATTTGAATCCTGAAGAACTAATTGACTGGATAAAATGACCTAGAAGAATACTTTGAGTATGAAGAAATTAAAGATCCAGAGAAGGTGAAATTTGCAAAGACAAAGTTGAAAAGGCATGATGCTATATGGTAGAAAGAAGTTTAGTTGGATAGGAACAAAAGAGGAAAAGAGAAGATTACAAAGTGGGATAGAATGGTGACAAAATTGAAGAATCAGTTTATGCCTGCTGACTATGAGTTGGAACTGTTGAAGAGATTGCAAAACTTGAGACAAAAGGATAACTTTGTGAAGGAATACACTGAAGAATTTTATAAGACGATCATAAGGACAGGACATAGTGAAGCAAGAAAGGAGAAAGTGGCTAGATACATCAATGGACTGAGATTGAACATTCAAGAAGAACTAAGTTTGGTGAGAATGACAACATTGGAAGAAGCATATCAGTTTGCCCTGAAGGTGGAAGAAAAGTTGAACAAGAAGCATGATCAGCTCGACAGAGAGGCTGAGGAGGTAAATTTCAAAGAGGTGGAACATTTTTCGAAGGAGAAAGATCATATGTAGAGCTGAACAGACAAGAAAACACATTCAAGAAGGAAGACAGAGATAATAATGCATACCGGAGAGATGACAGAACTTTCTACCGTAGAGGAAACCCTAGTTCATACCAGAGTGAAGGATACAGAAGAGAAGGAAGAGGACTTGATAGGAGAACATTCAGAGGAACCTATTTTAAATGTGGAGGTGAAGGACATAGATCATCTGAATGTAATAAAGGGAGTACAAGCAAGAGAACAAAGATCAGTGGAAGAGTAGTGTATGTAGAAGAACCTGTTGGATCACCTAGTTCAGTTGGTAAATTGGAGAAAGGAGAATCACTTCTCATGAGGAGAGCACGATTTCAAGTAGAGACAAATGAAGAACCACCGTAGAGGAAAAGTTTGTTCAGAACCAGATGCAAATCAGGAGGTAAATGTTGTAAAGTTGTAATTGATAGTGGTAGTTCTGATAATTTAGTTTCAGAGGAGATGGTGACTAAGCTGAAGTTGGAAAGATTGAAACACCCTAAGCCCTATCAGATAGTATGGATTCAGGAAGATCATAAGGTACTAGTGAGTGAACAATGTTTGGTGAAATTTCATATTGGATCTTATCATGATGAAGTATTTGTGTGATATTATGCCTATGGATGTTTGTCATTTTTTTTGGGTAGACCATGGCAGTATGATAGAAAATCTATACATGATGGGAGAAAGAGCACATACACTATAACATAAAATGGAAAGAGAATTACTTTTATCCCTTTGGAAGATGATCCTAAGAGTGAAGTATGTGGGAATGCTAGAATATGTTTGGCAGATGTAAGGAAATTTGTGGATGGTTTGAGACATGAGAATATGTGTTATGCTTTGATTCCTAAGAAACCTGAAAAACCTAAAGATTGAAGAATCACAACTGGAGGAGATAACTGAGTTGTTGATAGAGTATTAAGACATCATATTAGACAATGTACTTGAAGAATTGCCACCAATTAGGAGAATCAACCATCAAATGGATCTTATACCTGGAGCTAGTTTGCCTAACAAAGAAACACACAAAATGACACCGGTAGAGAATGAAGAACTGAATAGGCAGATACATGAGTTGTTGAGGAAGTTTGATCATAGAAAGTTTGAGTCCTTGTGAAGTACCTACAGTGTTAGCACCGAAGAAGGATGGAGAATGGAGAATGTTACAGACTCTAGAGCAATAAATAAGATCACAGTTAAGTATAGATTTCCTTTACCTAGGATGGATGATATTATGGATTGTTTGAGTGGAGCAAAATATTTCACAAAGATAGTCTTGAAGAGCAGATACCACCGGATAAGAATCAGAGAAGGAGATGAATGGAAGACTGATTTTAAGATGAATGAAGGACTATATGAGTGGTTAGTGATGCCTTTTGGATTGACAAATGCACCGAGTACTTTCATTAGATTGATGAATGAAGTTTTGAATAAATTCTTGGGTAAGTGTGTTACTGTATATTTGGATAATATTCTAATTTTTAGTAAGACAAAAGAACATTTGTGGCACCTGAGACAAGTATTGCAGAGATTGAGAGAAGAAAAATTATTGATAAACATCAAGAAGTGTAGTTTCATGGAGGAAGAATTGGTATATGTGGGATTTGTGATTTATGCAGAAGGATTGAAGATGGACCCTAAGAAGGTAAGAGAAATTGTTGAATGGCCTACACTGGAGAGCATTGGAGAAGTCGGATCATTTCATGAATTAGCTAGTTTCTACCAGAAGTTCATCAGAAATTTCAATTTAGTTTGTAACCCTATGATAGAGACAATGAGAAGTGACAGAAAGGACTTTAAGTGGACATCAGGAGCAGATAAAAGTTTTGAATTGTTGAAGCAGAAAGTGACAGAGCAACCTATGTTAGCATTACCGGATTTCAATAAGGTATTTCAAGTAGATTGTGATGCAAGTGGAAATGCAATAGGAGTAGTTTTAAGCCAAGAAGCTAGACCTTTAGCATATTTCAGTGAGAAGTTGAATGATGCAAGGAGAAGATATTCAATTTATGATCAGGAGTTATATGCCATAATTCAAGCCCTAAAGAAGTGGAGACATTACTTGTTGCCTAAGGAGTTTGTGTTGTATACAGATCATCAAGCTTTGCAATATCTGAATAGTCAAGGGAATTGAATCAGTGACACATGAGATGGGTATAGTTCATGCAGAGTTATACTTTTGTATTGAAGCATAGGAGTGGAAAATCAAACAAAGTTGCAGATGAACTAAGTAGTAGAAGGAACTTGTTGATAGAGATGAGAGTTGAAGTGTTAGGATTTGAAGAATTGAAGAACATGTATGA
Organism: Cunninghamia lanceolata; assembly: GCA_027924645.1. Taxonomy (NCBI): domain Eukaryota; kingdom Viridiplantae; phylum Streptophyta; class Pinopsida; order Cupressales; family Cupressaceae; genus Cunninghamia; species Cunninghamia lanceolata. The sequence goes on along the minus strand of BSBN01000310.1, from coordinate 1,945,683 downwards.
GGAAGATCCTAATTTTGTAGAACCTTGGAAATCCCGTAAGGAACCTATTGTGATAAATAGGAGTAAGTGGTTGGAATATTTCATTCAGGAAGATATGTTGTTTAGAGGAAATTTGTTATGTATACCTAAGAGTTCAATGAGAGACAATTTGATCAAGGAGAAACACAATGGTGGATTGGTAGGACATTTTGGCATTGATAAGACATTGGCTTTGGTAAGTGAAAATTACTTTTGGCTTCAGATACATAAGGATGTTAGGAAGTTTGTGCAGAGTTGTGGAATATGTCAAGTTGCAAAAGGGAGTAGTCAGAATACTAGATTGTTCAAATCTTTTATAGTACTGGAGAGACCTTGGGAAGACATAAGTATGGATTTCATAATGGGATTGCCGAAGACACAGAGAGGACATGATTCAATATTTGTAGTAGTGGATAGATTTTCAAAGATGGCCCATTTCATACCTTGTAAGAAGACAACTAATATAGTTCATGTGGATGATCTATTTTTCAAAGAGATTGTGAGATTGCATGTATTACCTAAGAGCATAATTTCAGACAGAGACAAGATTTCTTGGATACTTTGGAAGACACTTTGGAAGAAGATAAAGACAGATTTGAATTTTAGTTCAACATTTCATTCATAGACTGATGGACAGATAGATGTAGTGAATAGGAGTTTTGGAAACTTGTTGAGATGTTTAGTTGGAGAGAAGGCAGGAAATTGTGATTTGATTCTATCACAAGCAAAGTTTGCATACAATAATTCAGTAAATAGGAGTACTGAAAGAACACCATTTGAGATTGTGGCAAGACCTAACCCTAGAGAAGTAGCAGAGTTGAGGGACATCAGTATGGAGGACCAAAGGAGTGTAGAAATAGAAGAATTTGTAAGACACATGGAGTCAGTGCATAATCTGATGAAGAAGCATTTGGAGGAGATGAATAGTAAGTATAAGGAGCAAGAAGATGAGAAAAGGAGACATAAAGAATTTTCAATGGGAGATGAAGTGATGGTATACTTGAGAAAAGAAAGATTTCTAGTTGGGACATACAACAAGTTGAAGAAAGAGAAGTTTGGACCATGTAGGATACTCAAAAATTGTGATTCAAGAAATGCATATGAAGTAGAGTTACAAGAGACATTAGGTATATCACCTATTTTCAACATTTCAGACCTATATCAGTATCATGAAGCAGAGTTCAGTGACAGAATGGAAGAAGACTTGAAGCAGCAGTTACCACAACAAGCACTAAAGTAGATTGAACACATCTTGGATAGCAAAGTTGGACATAGCGCCAGAGGAAGACAATACAAAGAATATCTGGTGAAGTGGAAAGGCAGACTAGAAGAAGACTCATCTTGGATTTCTTAGGCTGAGGTGGACCATCTTGGTTTCCCTCAAGCCCCAGCAAAGTGAGGGACTCACTTTTTCAATAACCCCAGATGTCTTATGTAGGAGCATCCTTGGTCCAAGAGCAATCTTGCATCAACCAAAACATTTGCATTTTAGTTTGTTTCTTTTCATTTTCTAGTTTACTACAGTCATTTCAGTCAGTAGCAGTTTCTATATGTTGGTCCGCATTCTACTGCAATTGCATTTTAGAACTTGCAGAGCTAGACTTAGCATCTAGACACATTCATGCACATCATATCCAAAATTTAGATCATGTTGATCAGGTGCCGGTAATATATCGCTATCAGAAGATCAACTATTTTCTCATAATAGAGCATCCTGACAGTCTCAGACAATCAGTTAAAGGAGAAGACTTGCGAAGCATATCACAACTTGTATAGCTAAATGACACATCATTCAATGTTGATTGGTTTGTGGTTGACCTTCCCTAAGATCTGCATGCTATTCCATTCATTTGCAGAGGAGTTCTACATGATTAGGCCTGACCTATCCGTATACACACGTTACAGCTCTTCATTGGAGTTTGTGATCTTCCTTGGCTGACGCAGAGGAATCTCATGTTCTAGAGATGATATATATTGATGTAATAGATGCCTAGGAAAGTAGTGATTGATAGTTCTAAGTTTGATAGTTTGAATTCTTGGCAAAGGAGCTTCAAAGCTATATCTTGTGCATAGTCTACAACTGTAAAATTGGGCCTGTGATCCCTAATTATAAGCCCGCATGTTGCTGACCAATTTCTATTTGAATCATATGATATATTGAATGACTAAATCTGTATTTGCTCTATATCTTTGAGTTGTTTCCGTTGTGTTTACCCTAGCTGCACGGCCTGGATAGTTCACTTTGTGGACCCTCCTAACTGTTACTGCACCAGAGAGTGCCCAAGTCCTGAAAGGTTGAAACTTCAGAAACTATAAACTAAAGAAATGTTGTATAGACTACCCTGATGTCATATCTGAAGGCTATTGAGGTAGAAAGACTAGGGTGCCAGTGCCCAAGTCCTGCACAAAGGAATATTCCTAAAATGCTGTCAGATCCTGAAACCCTGATCCTTGCTCAATAATCCTATATCTTCATATTTCCTTGATCTCACACCTATAACCTGCACACAAGAAGAAGAGAAGGGGTTTGGGGGTTATGGTGTTTATGGACTTGCCTCAGTCAAATCTCAGGATAACATTTAAGCCTCCCAACACCGTTGATAGGTAAAGAGAGTGTACCCTTGCAAGACAGAGGCTAAACACAAAATTAATATGATCAATCAAATGATGATGAACAACAATGATATCATCTATGTGATGGAATCCTCAGGAGGATGAAGGCTCTTCAACTCATAAGGAGAGATAGATAATAACTTCAAACTTATAACAACACACACAATGATAATACAAATATGCTCTAGAATCACAATGAATGCTTTGAATACTCTTTACTCCAATGCTTCAAGTTGGATATCTCTATCTAGGTTCATAATGAATTCAAAAACACATTTATATATGCTTTCCTGCTAACATTCATCAAATTAAACCAAAAGAGCCGACAAGGAGAAACCTTTTTAAAGGTCCTAAGCCGACATACAATTAAATTTTCCCCAAGCAATCAAGGAAGACTTGGATGGTGGCGCCCAAGTCTTGAGACTCCTTTTTGGTCCAAGGTAAGATAAAATATGGGCCCCTTGTTCACAATTTACGTTGGTTTCGGGCAATTTTGCATCGGGATGAATATTTAGAATGTATAATGTATTCACGGGGACCTAGGAGCTAAACAAGGAGGTAAAAAGACATGTGACCACTTTATACTCCATAACAGTGACTTCTTTGCAAAGAACAGTTTTGGTTTTTTTTGGAAGAACAATGGGAATACTTTGGAGCAACAAATCTTGAGTTTTGAGGTTGATATCCAACTTTTGATATATAAATTCCCAAAGTGGCCATAAATAGCTCTTCTTTGATTTTAGAGATATTGGAAATAATTTCTCCATTGGAAAGCTTAATTTCCCTAATAGTATTTCTTTGATATCATTAGTAAGCTTTGAGATCAAACAATTTGATGTTGGAGTCACCATCATGCACCCAAATCATGTGAGATTTGAGCTACCAAAATTGTTCGTGTCAAGCTTTCTCATGCAATTGGGAGAGAATAGAATCTCTCTGACTTAAGAGCATCATTAGTAAATTCTAACTCTGATAATTCCTCTAATTACCTAGTCTACAAGGAAGGTTTTGCTTGAAGATGTCTTTAACTAATGTGGAGTTTGATCCAATGTCTCAAAGTAGATTTCAACCTTGAGATTTTGTCCCTCCATCTATCTTGGGCATTCCTTGAAGGACATAGGAGTTCCATCTGTATTTAACTTCCTCTATGAATCCTTTAATATTCACCCAATCAACATTATATTTGAAAGGGATGGGGCCAAAATTGCTTCCACTATCTAGAAGAATGGGCTTGTGATCTAAAATAAAGCTTTGAATGATTTGGTTGTTCATTGAGGGAAAAATGATGAGGATGTCCTAGTGAATCAAAAATCTATCTATTATTTTAGTAATGAATTAATCTCCAACTCTTCTATTAGTCCAAGTATGTAATCCTTTGGAGGGTTTGATGTCCTATAGACCTACCAAGAAATGATTTCTTCCACCTATTCCCTACATGGGTATTTAGAGACACCTCTTTTTTCAAAAGGAGAAAGAATAAGGTTGAAATGACCAACCAAAACCAAATTTTTGGTCTTATTGACTTCACTAAATAAAAAAATAAAAAACCAACATTATTTCTTTTCCATTAGAGAATTTTGGGCATACACATTAATATATATAAAGGTGAATCCATTGACCTCAGACGTGAGGGAGAGCCAATGATCACTATGAAATATGTCTTGATCTTGGAGAGGATGTTGGTATCCCAAGCATGAGGAATTTTAATAACTTTGTTTATTTTTTAGATAAAAGGTGTATAACACATATACTATTATATTAAAATAAAATACAATATTACATATGTAGATTTTGAAGAAGTGGGCATTGAAGAGATAGTAAGAGCAACTTCTGCCAAAAATACAAATTTGATGATTTATAGGAATAGCCAAAATAAACCAAAAGCCATAGAAGGCATAGGACTAAGCATTACCAAAGGAGCTTGAATTATCACTAGCCAATTTTTGACAAGAAGCCAAGGAGGAAGGAAAATGGGAAGGAGCGGGAGGAACTGATGGAGAAATAGTTGCAAACACGTTTGAAGTCAAATTGAACCCCACCAGAGGAGGAATTTGCATGTGCCTAAAGATAAACCTAATGGCATTGAACATTTTCCTATCTTTAGAAACCAAGTCCAATGCCAACTAAGACCTATGGCACAAGCAACATATTTGAAAGCCAAACCACAACTGTTCTACAAGCCATTTGTGATAGCATGGAATAAGCAGGGAATTTATGGGTTGTTCTTTATTTGAAGATGAGTTAAGAGACTTTCAACTAGGGATGATCCTTCAAATAATTCATATTAACTTATCACTAACTACAATTTCCTTTCATCAAGCAGGCAATCCTACACATACCTAGACCCAGGAGATGTAACCTTTCAGAATTCTACAAGAGGTCCATGGAATTTAATATGAAGACTGAGTGAACCTCTAAATAATCAAAGACATGAGGATCTTCAAGAAGTAAATCCAAACCAACTACTATTTGAATCAATGCTTCTATTTTCTCATATTTGATGTTGAAACATGACCCAACTTCATGGAGTCATAGGGGTCAATTTCATATGGCTCCCATTTCTAGCCTAGAATGGAGATTCTTTTGTTCAAGTGGACCCTCTTCATGTTGTTCACCTCGTGGAGTAACAAATAATCACAATGAACAAGGAGAATTTTTGAAATATATTAACACTCCACCCCCACAATTAATGGATTAATTCCAAAAGATGGTACAAAGCAAGATATCCATCTTGTCAAGAGTAGAGGAAGAGGTGAGATAGCAACTACAAATTAATTTCTTATTAAATCCATATTAGTGAAAGTCCAAGTTGTATCCCTTTATAAAATTATGGTTATTAATTGTTTCCTTGGAAGAGGATTGGAGGCCACCAAGGTGATGTTGGGTGATGTACATACTCTAGCTGAGGGGAAAGAAATTTTTTTTTTTTCTTTTTTCAAAAAATAGAAGAAAAATCATCAGTTTACAGTCATCCTACAAAAAATAATAAGGTGCTAGTGTAGAAGAGGAGGCCCCACCAAAGGAGCTTATGTAGATTTTTTGAGACTTCTCAAGTCACCCTCCAAAATTGAAAATAAGGCCTTATTAACCAAAGACATCCTGGTTGGCCATACAATTTGTTGCACTATTTTCCTCTCTTAAATAATGAGAACATTGAAAAAAATTAAAAGAATCCAGAGCCTTCCAGGCTATATGAAGAATATGCTCTAAATGGTGAGACAATTAATAACTTTGTTATGATGATACTGAAACTTAATTTAACTTTTTCTCTATTCATAATGATACTTTAAAAAATTAATTAAATTTTGTTATGTTGATGATATTTGTGATTATTATGTAACTAAAAATTTCTTTATTTGATGATTTATTTTTTGGTTGAAAATGCAATGAATCTTACTCTATTCCTAGTACACTTTTGAAAGTTAACTAAAATGTACTCTATTTCTATTTGGGAAGTTATTTTTAGAATTTAATTAAATCTTCCTTTCTTTTCTCGATGACATTTTAAGGAATTTAATTAAAGTTTATACTATTCCTCATGCAATTTTTGAAAACTAAACTATTAAATTTACTATGTTTCTCATGATATTATTAAAAAATAATATATATATAAATTTTCAGGTTACTCTGGTTGGTATGCTACTTTACAAGGATCATAAATCCTTCATATTGGATGATAGCACTGGCAAGCTGCAAGTCCTATGCTGGTAAGATAGTTCTCCTATGTGTAGTGCCTAAAATTATTGGATTTATTGCTTCTAACTCTCTAGATATTCATTTTTTATTTTTAATTCTCTAGATTTTATTTCCATATAGGCTAGATGAAGATAAAGACGAGCTAATAGATTTGAAAGACATAAGGTATATACCATTGTCCAGTGTCATCAACAGTCAATTTGTACTCTTCTACAACCTTCTTCCATGTTTTATTTGAAGCTTTATTTCTACTTTTTAATTTTCTTTTCTAGAAAGGAAGGAACATACTAATGAACTCACAAAATAATAAAGTATGTTAAAGCTAGCTTAGAATAAACACAAACAATCTAATTGTCTTAAAAGAGTTTTGATGAAATATTAAAATACAACTTTTCTTAGATCATGGAGAGCATGTGGAAGAAACTAGTTGAAAATACATTTCACCTTAATGTAAGACATAATAAAGAAAATTTGTATTCTTATTTTATAGGAAGTAAAGGAATGATTTAAAACTAATAAAATAAAACTACCATAAAATAAAAATAAAATAGAAAATGTGTTAACCCAAAAGATTAACACATTAACATCCCCTTTAATCTGAAGGGGTTATAGTTTAACCAAGCATTCCTCAAAATTTATCAAACTTCTCTCTTCTAAGTACTTTGGTAAGAATATGTAACAAGCCACCAAAAAAAATACTATTTAAAACAATTAATATACTTAAAATTATCCTAAAAATGATACAAATTGAATTTTTCAAATAAACATATAGTTTTCAGTATTCATAATATAGATACCAATCTTACATCAATTCACAAAACATCTTGATACATGTTTGCAAATAAAATAATAAGATACAAATCTAGACTAGGACTATTGTTCTACCAATCCACTTGTGTACATCAATTATGCATAACTTTGACTTTTCATTACAATTGAGGTAACCATCAATCATAGTCATCTCATCTAAGTGTGCAAGCAATATGGTTGTCAAGATGTATGGAGGGAGAGCATAATCTGAGCATTTTACCTCCAACCAGAGACCAGGTGGTCCCCCACACATCCTCCCACTAGAAGTGGCTTGACCCTTCAACAAGGTTGGAGATAATGGCATCTACAATAAACCAACCAAATATAAGAACCGAGTACAAATATGAATATGTACACACCCATCACATGCAATCAATCATGTATCCCCTAGATACCCTCTATCTATCATGACTTCTGACTAACATGAAGCATGTGGGGATAGTGAACTAACAATGCATACAGTTATAACATCACTTTGGCCCAAGTGTTTAATTATTAATTGCATTTAAATGTGGGTCATCCATTCACAACACTACTATATCTTGCTTGAGTCTTCCTAATGACTATTAATTGGTGAAATACAAAGTGTAGGCCAGAATATAAATTATTCTTCAGTTACCAAATTCCTAGCACACCTACGCCTAAGTTGGTCCTACTGGTTTCTATTATATTAGACAGATAAACTTAAGTATAAATTGACATATATATATATATATATATATATTAATTGCATTTAAATGTGGGTCATCCATTCACAACACTACTATATCTTGCTTGAACCTTCCTAATGACTATTAGCTAGTGAAATACAAAGTATATGCCATAATATAAATTATCCTTCAGTTATCAAACTCCTAGCACACCTGCCCCTAAGTTGGTCCTACTAGTTTCTATTACATTAGACAGATAAACTTAAGTATAAAATCACACACACACACACACACACACACACACACACACACACACACACACACACACACACACACACACACACACACACACACACACACACACACACACACACACATATATTATTGAGTTATAATCTCTTGGTATACCCAACCCTAAGATGGCTTCACTTGCCTTCAATATATAATATGATCAATAATACATATTTAAAGAGCAACCTACTAATCTAACAATTTATCAACAGATTGCTAAGTATAAGTTAGAACACAATTCAAAAATATATATTATCACCAAACTCCCAACACACCTTACCCTTGAGTTGGTCTTAAAACATAAGTTTCCTGCCAACGTACTTTACCTTTGAGTTGGTCTTAACATACTAGTTATCAAATTTATAATAACACCCAACCCCCAACATACCCAACCCTTTAGTTAGTTATATCAATAATACCAATTATAAGAGTTAACTATTATTTTCCAATCTCCTGGTATCTATTACCCTTGAGTTGGTTCTATTTCTATCAATCCTCCAAACTAGATAGATGTTATTATTTATCTATCGGCTCCATGCAATAGTCATCCCATACGAATTACTCGTAGGTATTTACTTGAGTGAATACATAGTTGGGGTCAACATTATTACCAAATGTAAAAATATACATTCATATACTAAAATTTGATGCTAATATAGATATATATAGATACATGATAATACATATACGTATATTTATAATTAATGTTGATTTATATAGATGTATGAATATTCATATTAATATAGTAATCCCCTTGATCAACAATGATCAATGCAATTATATCGACATATCCTATCACATACAATATGACTATGAACTCATAGTGAATTAAAAGGAGATATTTATGAAACATATGGTCTATATTATTTGACCTCAATTATGATAGTCAAAAGGTGGCATAACATGATTACCCATCACGATACTACTAGAAAAACCACAATCATCTTTCATTGAGGAGTTAACTTAACCATTGTTGAGACTGAATAATAAGAGGGAAATGTACGTGAGAGCCCCACTAGCTCAAACTAACCATGCGACTCCCATTTGAGTCTACAAAGAGAAAATTTATTGAGACAATGTTAGAGTGGTAAAGATACTGAGATGGGGGGGGGTGAATCAGTATCTAGAAATCTTTTTACACTTAGTGAATAATATTGTAGATTTGTATTCCACTTAACTATATTCAACTGAATTGATCAAATGCACAGAACCATTAAAAAACTAAATTGGAATGATAATGTGTAAGTGTGAAAACTGAAATATTCAATAACAGGTTGAAAGCATACCATAGAAAATAAAGACAGAGATTTGTCCTGAGTGGAAAGCCCCGGGCATAAAACCACTTGAAAAAGTGCCTCACTAGCCTAAAATCTCACTGATTACTATGCCTCACTGGCTTACAATCTCACTGAATACTATGCCTCACTAGCTTACAAGTTGCCTCACTAGCATACTTAAAGAATTACAATTGTTTGAATAATTTTCATACAGAGGGATGCTCTGTTTCACTTAAAATCATATACTGTCAACAATGTATGAGCAGGATACACAGAAGCACACACATTATTCACACTACCATTTATATATACAATAGTTTACATTCCGTCCAAAAACATTTGGTGTTTTTGTAGATAGTTTCATAACTGGAAACAGAAAACCAACGACAGTTTGCGACTGCATCTTTTCTCATTTTTTATCAAAAGAATAATCAACATTTTGTTATGCTAACAACATGATGGCTAAAGAGCAAAACTGAAAATAAACTGTTTGAAACAAATTAAAGATGTAACTATTAACCCTTGATAGGGTTACAAAAATAAACTGCAGTTGCCCAAGTGAAACCCTAGGGTTACAAAAAAAACCCTAGCTAAATAACTACCAATACTTTTTCATAATAAAAAGAACCATATTGTTGATAGGACAACTGATCAATTTCTGCAAGAACAAATAGAACTGTGGAGTGCCGTTGTAGAAATACAAACCACAAAGGATTTTATTTCTCAAAAACCCTTAATATAGCCATTAAATCAATGTAAAATAACTTGTAAGCACAACCCAGATCAGATATAAATTCTGCAGAAGAGATGAAATAAAAACTTTAGACCATACTTATGGAAACTAACGACCAATAAGTCAAACTATGATTCCAAAGATTTTAGTCCATCTCTGTCACTTCTGGAGATACCTCAGACAGTCAATAAGCAAAGATTCAAGCAGCTTTTCCCTTGCAGACTCATGATTACAGCCAAACTGTGACCAGCTTTGTCACTTCACAAAGTCAACCTTCGAGCTCTCACCTCTTATTTGATAGATTCAATAGACTTCCCTCAATTTTTCATGATTGCATTCCAAACCCTACTCAGATGCAATGGAATGATGAAATGAAGTGCCCAAAACAAAGTTTCATTCTTTTTGAGTCCTTTAACCGGCCGTTCCGGTTTGCCCTAAAGAGGGCTCGAAATAAAAATAGAAAAATGACCTCTTAGTTTTGTAAACAATCTTCCCATAGGTCAAAACAGAAAATATCCAGAGTGCCTATATCATAAGCCCAATGAAAATAAACAATACAAAGTGGCTTTAAAATGTTTGCCACCTAAACCAAGGGTTAGCATAGAAATTCACTAGGAAATGCCATTTGGTGCACAAACTTGTCACTTTGCCATGCAATGGAGTATCACATGATGCGTGAGTATATTATTTGGTGCCAAAACAAAAACTTGTCTTTTTGCCATATAATGAAGTATCACATAATGCTCAAGTATATTATATATAACTTGTCACTTTATACAATATCCTTGCAAGAACCTTAGACATCAAAATCCTTGCAAAGAAAATTACGCCAAGTCAAAAGGTCAAAATAGAAAATGTTGACTAGAGACAAAAAAAGACACATCTCCAAGTTTGACATCACTGCCAAAAAGCCAATTGGGACATCACTGCCAAAATGCCAACTGGGGTAACAAACTCCCCCTTTGGCATTGATGTCAAACTACACAACATGAAAGATCCATATTGTAACCGTTAGCACAAGATATATTCAGAAAACCTTGAAAACCTTCAGTACTATAAGAGAAGATAAAGCAAATAAGATATGATAAGTAATACCAAAATATACAATAAGATATGATACATCTGAAACACCATCTCCCCCTTTTGACAACAAGGCCAAATTCATGAAGAAGAAACCTGTAAGATTAATCAACGATCCAATCCAAAACACAAGAAACCATCAGAACCAAGATAGCAAAAATACAACTGAGGTAATATGAATCAGGAAACAACAAAAAGAAAACATGTTGACTGTCAAGGCTCCTCTAGAAATCAACAACTGAAGAGAGATAAATGTCATTGCTGTCAACAAAACTGTCATAGAGTCCAAGAGTAACAACTCAAACATGATATCCAGCATGAGGAGAGATATCACAAAAATAGGTGTACCATAAACACAAAGATCATACCAAAACACAACATGACTGTCTCATGAAGAAGATTTATCAGAGAAACTGTCAGGGTTCAGAAATATCCAAGCACCTCCCCCTGAGTCCAAGATCTGAGAAACATTAATACAGAGAAGAAAAAGAGAGAACCCCAAGCTTATCCCTGAGACCCCCAAAACTACTCTGGGAAGTGGCTTAGTAAATATGTCAGCCACTTGATCAGCTGAAGAAACATAATCTAGGATAACATCATTGAGGATAACTTTATCACGAAGAAAATAATATTTGATATCAATATGCTTGGTACGAGAATGCATCGCAGGATTCTTAGATATGTTTATTGCACTGGCATTGTCACATAAAATCTTGATAGGCTTAGACATAGTAACCTTATAATCACTCAAAGTTTGAACCATCCAAAGGATTTGAGTGCAACAAGCAGTGGCTGTAATGTATTCAACCTCAGTTGTAGATAAAGAAATAGAATCTTGCTTTTTGCTATGCCAAGCAACTAGTCTTCCGCCAAGAAAGAATGCACCACCAGAAGAACTCTTCATGTCATCAAGACTGCCAGCCCAATCAGCATCTGTATATGTTGTCAAAGTAAAATTAGAATATCTAGAATACCAAAGACCATAATGCAATGTTCCTTGTATATATTTAAGGATCCTTTTTACTGCATTTAGATGAGCTTGCTTAGGAGCAGATTGAAATCGAGCTACTAAACAAATTGCATGCATTATGTCAGGTCTAGTGGCAGTCAAATACAACAAGCGGCCTATCATAGACCTATAAAAAGTATGATCAATATCAGGCTTGTCAACCTCAGCACTTAGTTTGCAACCAGTTTCTATAGGTGTACTAACAGGATTACACTCATCCATCTGAAACCTTTTCAACATTTGTTTTGCATATTTCATTTGAGAAAGAAATATACCTTCATGGAGTTGAGAAACATGTAGGCCAAGAAAGAATGAAAGTTCACCCAGCATTGACATTTCAAATTTTGTTGTCATAACCTATGGAAAATATAGGCTGAGTTCATCATCATCACTACCAAAAATGATGTCATCCACATAGACAACCACTATTAAGATGGAATCATTTATAGTCATAAAGTACAAGTTACTATCAACACCACCTCTAGTGAACCCTTGTGACTGTAAATGTTTGTCTAATTTAGCATACCAAGCTCTAGGAGCTTGTTTAACCCCATAAAGACCCTTTTTTAACTTGTAAACATGATATGGTTTGTCCTTGTTAACAAAACCTTCTGGCTGATCCATATAAACCTCCTCTTCTAAGTCTCCATTTAGAAAAGTTGTTTTTACGTCCATTTGATAGACTTTGAAATTTTTATAAACAAAATATGCAAGAAATAGTCTGATTGCTTCTAGTTTAGCTACAGGAGCAAAGGTTTCATCAAAATCGATACCTTCTATCTGAGAATAACCCTTACAAACTAGTCTAGCTTTGTTTCAAACAACTCCATTTTCATCAAGTTTTTTCCTGAAAACCCATTTAGCCCCAATAATACTTTTATCTTTTGGCCTTGGGACAAGTTCCCAAGTGTTATTTTTCTCTATCTGGGCTAACTCATCTAACATAGCCTAAACCCACAAGTCATCTTGACTAGCTTCAGCATAGGTTTTAGGTTCTAATTGAGACACTAGACAAATATGAACCTACTGACTTGCTTGAGCAGTTTTTCTTCTAGCTTGTATGCCAGAGTCCAAGTCACCAATAACATGTTCATTTGGATGATTCTTTTGCAGCAATCTTCTAGGAGTATAAATGGAAGATTTAGAAGGAGTATTAGTTTTGGGACTTACTGATTGACCTTGAGGCACTCCAGAATCTGATTCTTCTTCAGATTTCTCTGACTCTTCTTTTGTGCTTGGCTCTTCTTGAATGATTTCTTCAACTTGTTGAAACTGAGGTTGTTGTTCTTGCTGCAAATTCTCAACCACTTTGACATTAGAGCTTTCAACTATTCTTCTTAATCTCTTATTATAACATTTGTAGGCCTTGCTATGAGTAGAGTAACCTAGAAAGATCCCTTCATCACATCATGATTCAAAACTTCCTAGATGATCTTCTCTTCTTATATAACATTTGCTGCCAAAGATTTTAAAATAAGATACATTAGTTGTGTTACCATACCAAAGTTCATAGGATGTATACCTGGTTTTGACTCTTATGTGTACCCTGTTTAAGGTGTAAACTATTGTATGAACTGCTTCTTTCCAGAAAGCATTTGATAGTCCAGCATCCTAAAGCATAGTTCTAGCCATCTCTTTTACTGTCCTATTCTTTCTTTCAGCCACCCCATTTCGTTGAGGTGTTCCAGGAGCTGAAAACTATCTTTTTATGCCATGTTTTTCACAATATTCAAGAAAAGCAGTAGAAGTATATTCTCCCCCATTATCTGACCTTAAACATTTCAGTTTTAAATCTATTTCTCTTTCTACCATGCTTTTAAAGATCTTATATTTCTCTAAAGCCTCAGACTTATGCTTTAAAAAAGTGACCCAAGTCATTCTTGTGTAATCATCTATGAATAACATAAAATATCTTTCACCATTTAAAGATTTTGTTCTAGTTGGACCACATAAGTCAGTGTGAACCAACTAAAGAGGTTCTATAGAAAATTGTTCTTTAGATTTATGAACATTTCTTGTTTGTTTACCTTGTTGACACTCTTTACAAATCAGATTTTCAGGCTTAGAAATAGCAGGCATATGTCTAACATTTTTGTTGTGACTGATTTTAACTAAGTTATCAAAATTTATATGCCCAAACCTCCTATGCCAGAGTTTGCTTTCTTCAATTTGACTCATAAAGCACAAATTGTTTTTGCATTCATTAGCAAATCCATGCAGATTATAAATGTTACCTTTTGTTCTCAAACCTGAAGCAATGACCTGTTTTGAATTTTTGAGAACCTTGCAGCCTTGTGATGTGAAAACTACATCAAATCCACTGTCACAAATCTAACTTACACTCAACAGATTATAAGTTAGTCCTTCAACAAAATAAACATCTTCTAGAGGTGTGTTATCTTCTAAAAGAACTGTACCTTCTCCTGTGATCTGTAAGCAATAATCATCACCAAACTTAACTGACCCACTTGAACAATTTTCAAATGAAGTAAATTTATTTCTATCTTTAATCATATGATGAGAACATCCACTATCTATAACCTGGATTTCATTTTTCTTTGCATGAAATGCAACTTCAACAATCATAGCTTTGCTATTTTTGGGTACCCATTTCATTTTGGGTTGCTTAGTAAGAGAAATAATTCTTGATTTACAAAACTTGAGAATATGTCCAAGTTCTTTGTAGTTGAAGCATCTTATTTTGTTTAGAAAATTAAAAGTCCTGCCATTCAGAAAATGGGGTTGCTTTCTAAATGTAAACTTACATTCAATTGCTCTATGCCCATATTGATAACAGTAAAAACAATAACCAAAGAATCTAAAAGGCATTTTACCTTTAAACTGATTATCATTAGAGCATTGGCCTTTTGAGAAGCCTAGACCAGTCATGTCGTTATACTCTTTTTGTTTTCCTAGCATATCAGCAAGTTTATCACTGTTGTTACACATTTCAAGTTCTCTTCTTAGTTTAACTATTTCAGCCTCCTTGGAACAGCATTCTTTATCCTTGGATTTTAACTGTTCTTGAGTATCTGAAAGAATTTTTCTATTTTCTTCAAGACTTAATTTTAAATCAGAAATTTATTTTTCTTAATCAGATATTAACTTGCTTTGCACTCCATTTTCCTTTTTAAACCTTCTAATTTCACCAAAGGCGCATTTTAATTCTCCTTCTAAGTCAACTTCATTTTTAGACATTTCTGTGTGTTCTTCTTTTGGAACAGTAATAATTGCTGCCATGAAGAGTGTTTCATCTATTTCATCAGAGAATTCCTCTGATGCACTATCAATTATTCCAGCAATTAAACTCCTTTTCTTGAAAGTATTTTTCTTGTTAAAGTTGAAAGGTTTTTTCTTATATTGTTTTCTATTATCTTCTTGTTCACTGTCAAGTTCTAGATTAGAACACTTTGCTGCATAATATCCTATTTTTCCATAGTTGAAGCATTTAAAAGGTAATTTTCCTTTATATCTACCTGAGCCTCTTCTGAGTTTACTAACAAAAATAGATTCATCTTCACTGATATTTTTAGTTTCATGACTAGTTTCAATTTCCTTTTTCACAATTTTAAAAGTTGCTTCCTTAACTTCTTTACTGGGGTTTTCATTTACCATTCTCATTTCATATGCAGTAAAGACTCCAAGAATAGTATCAATAGTAATTGTCTTCGGGTCTTTATCTTCAACCTGAGAGGTTTTGGAGTCATATTTGGGAGTTAGGGTCCGTAAGACCTTCTTAGCTATAGTTATCTCTGCTAATTTCTCCCCTAGACCTCTAATACTATTAACAATTTCCTGAACTCTTTGAAGATATTCAGCTATCTTTTCATCATCTTTCATTCTCATTCTTTCAAACCTTTCTCTAAGAGCTTGTAACTTAGCTTCTTTAATACTTTCATCTCCTTCATAAATATTTGAAAGTTTATCCCAAATACTTTTAGCTGTATCACATTCCATAACTTTATTTAAGACTTCATTAGTCAAACCACAACAAATAGCACTAGTAGCTTTTGAGTCACAATCAAGAGCCTTTTTTTCATCAGCATTAGATGGTTTGCCTGCAATAGTACAGCTAGTTTCAATGGATTCCCAGACATCATATCCTAAAGCTTTGATATGACGAGTCATTCTATATTTCCAGAAAGTATAATCTGTACCATCAAATAATGGTGCTTTGGATGAGGAAAGACCATCTTGAAAAGACATGGTTACCACTCAACCAAGAATCCCCTTAGGCTAATTAGACCTTATAGACAAAGGGTCTGGCTCTGATACCACTTGTTAGAGTGGTAAAGATACTAAGAGTGGGGGGGTGAATCAGTATCTAGAAATCTTTTTACACTTAGTGAAGAATATTGCAGATTTGTATTCCACTTAACTATATTCAACTAAATTCATCAAATGCATAGAACCATTAAAAAACTAAATCAGAATGATAATGTGTAAGTGTAAAAACTAAAATATTCAATAACAGATTGAAAGCATACCACAGAAAATAAAGACACAGAGATTTGTCCTGAGTGGAAAGCCCTAGGCATAAAACCACTCAAAAAAGTGCCTCACTGGCTTAAAATCTCACTGATTATTGTGCCACACTGGCTTACAATCTCACTGAATACTGTGCCTCACTGGATTACAAGTTGCCTCACTAGCATACTTAAAGAATTACAATTGTTTGAATAATTTTCATACAGAGGGATACTCTGTTTTACTTAAAATCATATACTGTCAACAATGTATGAGCAGGATACACAGAAGCACTCACATTATTCACACTATACCATTTATATATACAACAATTTACATTCCGTCCAAAAACATTCAGTGTTTCTGCAGACAGTTTCATAACTAGAAACTGAAAACCAACGACAGTTCGCGACTACATCTTTTCTCATTTTTTATCAAAAGAATAATCAACATTTTGTTATGCTAACAACATGATGGCTAAAGAGTAGAACTAAAAATAAATTGTTCAAAACAGATTAAAGATGTAATTGTTAACCCTTGATAGGGTTACAAAATTAAACTGTGGTTGCCCAAGTGAAACCCTAGGGTTACAAGAAAAACCCTAGCTAAATAACTGCCAATACTTTTTCATAATAAAAAGAACCATATTGTTGATAGGACAACTGATCAATTTATGCAAGAACAAATAGAACTGTGGACTGCCGTTGTAGAAATATAAACCTCAAAGGATTTTATTTCTCAAAAACCCTTAATATAGCCATTAAATCAATGTAAAATAACTTGTAAGCACAACCCAGATTAGATATAAATTCTGCAGAAGAGATGAAATAAAAACTTCAGACCATACTTACAGAAACCGATGACCAATAAGTCAAACTATGATGCCAAAGCTTTTAGTCCAGCTCTGTCACTTCTGGAGATACCTCGGACAGTCAATAAGCAAATATTCAAGCAACTTTTCCCTTGCAGACTCATGATTATAGCCAAACCGTGACCAACTTTGTCACTTCACAAAGTCAACCTTCAAGCTCTCACCTCTTATTTGATAGATTCAACAAACTTCCCTCAATTTTTCATGATTGCATTCCAAACCCTACTCAGATGCAATGGAATGATGAAATGAAGTGCCCAAAACAAAGTTTCATTCTTTTTTAGTCTTTTAATCGGCTGTTCTGGTTTGCCCTAAAGAGGGCTCGAAATAAAAATAGAGAAATGACCTCGTAGTTCTGTAAATAATCTTCCAATAGGTCAAAACAGAAAATATCTAGAGTGCCTATATCATAAGCTCGATGAAAATAAACAATACAAAGTGTCTTTAAAATGTTTGCCACCTAAACCAAGGGTTCGCATAGAAATTCACTAGGAAATGCCATTTGGTGCACAAACTTGTCACTTTGCCATGTAATGGAGTATCACATGATGCGCGAGTATATTATTTGGTGCCAAAACAAAAACTTGTCTTTTTGCCATATACTGAAGTATCACATAATGCTCAAGTATATTATATATAACTTGTCACTTTATATGATATCCTTGCAACAACCTTAGACATCAAAATCCTTGCAAAGCACATTACGCCAAGTCAAAAGGTCAAAATAGAAAATGTTGACTAGAGACAAAAAAAGACACATCTCCAAGTTTGACATCACTGCCAAAAAGCCAATTGGGACATCACTGCCAAAATGCCAACTGGGGTAACAGACAATACCATAGGTTAAGGATTATGATCTTAGACAATTCTTCTGAGGAACTCTCATGCAGTCTCACAATGGAATTGAAATACCAACTAACTATTCCCTCAACCCGCTAAACCAATATTACGCTCATCTAAAATAAGGCGAGGATCATAATGATATTAGTATTGACACATATCATTCAGTTAAAGTCTCATATTTATTTAGGCTCATGATTGTTAAATCTTATGAGAGCAACTTACTATAGTGCCTAGCTAATATACTTTTTGATGCATGAGCATCCAAAGGTGTAAGGGCAATATTGCATCACCCAAAAACAACATTGATTCAAAATTGATGACTTTTTTTTCATTTCTTTTCAAAATTAGTATTTATGGTTCCATAATCACTTGAATAATGATGTAGAACCTTCAGTTTTTCCAAACTGCTAAAAATAACAAACTACTATTTTTGGAAAGTTTGCATTTGGGCACGTATGGAAGTGAAAATTTATAGGAAGCTTTGTAAATGAAAAAGAAGACCTTTGGCAAAGGAATCAAGTAAAGATCATTTGTGGGCTGAAATATATTAAAGTTTTTGTTTCCCGAAAAACCCCTGAAAATTATTCAAAGTCAAGTTTGAGGCACTAAAAGGCTCTGTACAACCCCAAAAATGGGTGGAATCGATAGAGTGGATTCTTGGCATATAGAGCACTCTACGAGATTTCCAAAACTTCAAACGGTTTGTCAATCGGACACCCGGATCAAAAGTTATGGCCCCCGGAAGTTCACCTATTTTTGGAGGGAGTTGCAAATTTCAAAATTTAGGCCAGAGACCGCCAAAAAGGGCTATATATATGACCATTTTTTGGGAACCCTTGGCAGAGTAGAGATAAGGGGGAAAGTGTAGAGTCAAGAAAAGGTGGGAAAATAGAAACCCTAGCAGATTTGGGGCTACAAAAGGTAGAAGGTTCCAGAGTCTGGAGATAGGAAGTTGTAATGTGTTGCAACCTGTGGAGGATTCATCCTCTTATTGTATTTGAGCCTCTGTAATGTAATGTGTTGTCCAAATAAATAAAATAACATTCCTATTTTCTATGTGAAATTTTTGTTTTTGTTTGTTTTATGATTTAGGTACCCCTTCATCAAGTGGTATCAGAGCAAGGGTTCTTGAGTGTGTAGACAGATCGCCAACCGTGAGGCAGTTTGCACCAGGAACTGAGGTTGTGGGTTTACTACAGAGATCAAAATGCCGAGCCATGAAGAAACCATGGTGGGAGAAATACTTTGACAGAAGAGGGTTTTAGAGCCTTGCAAAAGCAAATTGATGCATTGCAAGAGGAGTTGTGAAGAGGGTTTGAACTGAGAACAAGAGAAGAAAGTAGAGATGAAGCTAAAGAAGAGCTATCTAAGGAAGAACAGAAAGTTGTAGGAGATCCTGTAGAAGTTAGGTTTTTGAGGGTCATTTCAAAGATTGGAAAGAGACCAAGGATTGAAGTCTCTACCTAGTCTAGGAATTTGAACCTAGAAGAGCTTATTGATTGGATCAATGATATGGAAGAATATTTCAAGTATGAAGATGTGGAGGATCTAGAATGGGTCAAGTTTGTAAAAAAAAAGTTGAAGGGCCATGCCAATATTTGGTGGAAGGAGGTCCAGTTGGAGAGAAATAGAAGAGGAAAAGGAAAGATTACCAAATGGGATCAAATGGATGACAAACTAAAGAAGCAATTCATTCCTATAGACTATGAGTTGGAGTTGTTAAAGAAGCTATAAGGATTGAAGCAAGGTAACAAGTCTGTTAAGGAGTATACATAAGACTTTTATAAGACTACTATCAGGACAGACCATGCAGAGACCAACAAGGAGAAGGTAGCATGTTACATTAAGGGGTTGAGGCCAAGTATTCAAGAGGAGTTGAGCCTGGTTAGAATGAACACCATAGAAGATGTGTACCAGTTTCCCTGAAGGTGGAGGAGAAACTGAATAAAAGATTTGAAAACAAGCAAAGAGGAAGAGGTCAAGGCGAAAGGACTGGTGGAAGACCCTATGGATGCCGAAATGAAGATCAAAAGAAAAGTGAGGAAGTTGGCACCAGTATAAATCAGAAAGGAGATAATGTGTACCACCCTTGTGACCAAAATAATGGTGAGCAAAGAGGAAGAGGAAGAGGTCAACCATGGAAAGGACCTGGAAGAGGAGGTTTCAGAGGAACCTGTTTCCAATGTGGAGAAGGACATCGAGCATACGAGTGTCTGCAACATCAAGGAAGGACAAACAGGAGACCTGAAGGTAATACAGGAGTTGCACATGTAGATGAAGATGCACAATCTAATCATTCTAAAGATGTTGAAAGGGGAAAATCCCTAGTTGTCAGAAGAACCTTGTTGAATGAGGAGAAAGAACCAAATTAGAAGAAGAGTTTATTCCGCACAAGGTGCAAATGTGAAGGTAAGTATTGTGATATTATTATTAATAGTGGAAACACTAACAATCTTGTTTCAGAGTAGATGGTTAACAAGTTGAAGTTGGCAAGAAGAAGGCACCCACATCCATATCAAATTGCATGGTTGCAGAAGGACCATAGAGCTTTGGTCAATGAGCAATGTTTGGTCAAGTTCAAGATTGGGGACTACCATGATGAGGTGATGTGTGACATCATACCGATGGATGCATGTCATATGCTATTGGGAAGGCCATGGCAGCATGATAGGTGTGTTGTCTATGATGGCCATGCAAACACATATTCCCTAACAAAGGATGGGGTTCATCATAAGTTGAATCCCTTAAAGGAGGGAGAAGAAAAGGTATGTGGTACTGCCAGAATTTGCTTGGTAGATGGTAGGAAATTTTTGGAGGGTATGAAGCATGACCATCATTGCTTTGCATTGATTCCTAAGATCAGCCATGAGAAATGTGAATATGTGCTAACAGAAGTCTCAAATCTGTTGGAAGAATTTCAAGACATTGTCTCTGATAATGTACCAAAAGGTTTACCACCAGTGAGGAAGATAAGTCATCAAATGGATTTGATACCAGGAGCTAGTTTACCGAATAAGGCAGCCCATAGAATGACTCCAACAGAGATGAAGAGTTGAACAAACAAGTTCATGAGTTGTTAAGGGACTGATAAGGGAGAGCCTAAGTCCATGTGTGGTACCTATAGTACTAGCACCAAAGAAAGATGGAGAGTGGAGAATGTGTATAGATTCCTGATCCATCAACAAGATCACGATCAAGTACAGATTCCCATTGCCCAAAATGGATGACATAATGGAATGTTTGAGTGGAGCCAAGTACTTTATGAAGATTGATTTGAAGAGTGGGTATCACTAGATCTGAATTAGAGAAGGAGATGAATGGAAGACAACCTTCAAGACAAAGGAAGGTTTGTATGAGTGGTTAGTCATGTCATTTGGGCTAACCAATGCACCGAGTACATTCATGTGGCTCATGAACGAGGTATTAAAAGAGTTTTTGGGAAATTTTGTTATTGTTTATTTAGATGACGTTTTGATTTTTAGTAAGACTTGGGATGAGAATCTGATAAATATCAGAAGAGTTTTAGAAAAGCTGAGTGAGGAGAAGTTGTTGATTAATCTGAAGAAATGTAGTTTTGCAAAGGAGTTGGTATACCTAGGATTTGTTGTCTCAGAGGAAGGTCTTAAGATGGACCCAGAGAAGGTAAGGGCTATCATCAAATGGCCCATACCAAGGAGTGCTATAGAGGTACGATATTTTCATGGTTTGGCAAGTTTTTACAGAAAAGTTATCAGGAATTTTAGTAGCATTGATGCACCCCTAACTAAGACAATGAGAGAGGATAGAAAAGAGTTTAAATGGACTACAGAAGAAGCCAAGAGTTTTGATACATTGAAGTAGAAAGTCACAGAGAAACCTATTTTGCCACTTCCAGATTTCAATAAGGTATTTCAGGTAGATTGTGATGCTAGTGGCAGTGCTATAGGAGTTGTTTTAAGTCAAGAAGGTAAGCCCATTGCCTATTTCAGTGAGAAGCTTAATGATGGCAAGAAAAAATATTTTTTTATGATCAGGAGTTTTATGCTATAGTTCAGGCTTTGAAGAAATGGAGACATTATTTGTTTCCAAAAGAGTTTTTTATATACTGATCATCACACTTTGCAGTATCTTAATAGTCATGGAAAGTTGAACTAGAGGCATTTAAAATGGGTTGAGTTTTTGCAGAGTTATACTTTTGTTTTGAAGCATAAGAGTGGAAAATTCAATAGAGTTGCAGATGCCTTAAGAAGAAGGCAAAATTTGTTGACAAAAATGAAGATAAAGGTTGTTGGGTTCGATGAGCTCAAAAGTTTGTATCCTGAAGATCTAGATTTTGCAGAGGCTTGGAAAGCTTGTTTAGAACCTGTTACTTTGGACAGGACAAAATGGTTGGATTTCATAATCCAAGATGGCATGCTGTTTAGAGGAAGCCAGTTGTGCATTCTAAGGAGTTCCATGAGAGAGAACTTGATTAAGGAGAAGCATAGTGGGGGATTAGCTGGAAACTTTGGTTGAGATAAGACCATTGCTATTATTGGTGAGCATTTTTATTGGCCACAGTTGCAGTAGGATGTAAGAAAATTTGTGTAGAGTTGTAGAGTGTGCCAGATGGTGAAAGGAACAAGTCAGAATACATGGCTATGTTAGCCACTACCTATATCAGAGAATCCATGGGATGATATTAGTATGGATTTTGTTCTTGGTTTACCAAGGACATAGAGAGGACATGATTCCATTTTTGTGGTGGTGGATATATTCTTAAAGAGGGCACATTTTATTCCATGTAAGAAGACTACTGATGCTATTCATATTGATGTAGAATCATCCTTGGTTCAAGAGCAATCTTGCATCAACCAAAAACATTTGCATTTCAGTTTGTTTCTTTTCATTTTTCCAGTTTAGTACAATCAATTCAGTCAGTAGCAGTTTCTGTATTTTGGTCCACATTCTACCACAGTTGCATTTTAGACCTTACAAAGTTGGACTTAGCATATAGACACATTCATACACATCATATCCAAATCTTAGATCATTTGGATTAGGTACCAGTAAGATATCGCTATCAGAAGATCGACTGTTTTCTCATAACAGAGCATCCTAACAGTCTCAGACAATCAACTAAAGGAGAAGACATGCAGAGAAATTCATGACTTGCAGATCTAAATGACACATCATTCAATGTTGCTTGGTTTGTGGCTAACCTTCCATGAGATCTGCACACCATTCCATTCACTTGCGGAGGAGTTCTACATGATTAGGTCTAACCTATCCGTGTACACACGTTACAGCTCTTCATTGGAGTTTGTGATCTTCCTTGGCTGACGTGGAGAGATCTTATGTTCCAGAGATGATATATATTGATGTAATAGATGCCTAGGAAAGTAGTGATTGATAGTTCTAAGTTTGATAGTTTGAATTTCTTGCAAAGGATCTTAAAAACTATATCTTGTGTATATTCTGTAACTCTGAAATTAGGCCTGTGAGCCCTAGTTGTAAGCCTGCATGTTGCCGGCCAATTTATATTTGAATTCTATGATATACCGAATGACTGAAACTACATTTGTTTTATATCTTTGAGTTATTTCCATTGTGTTTACTCTAGCTGCACCACATGGACAGTTCACTTTGTGGACCCTCCTAACTGTGACTACACCAAGTCGTATCAGAGTGAAAGTTCAAATCTTTGGGAGCGAATTGAGCAAAGTTGGTGAAGTAATTTAGTAAGATCTTGTTGTGAATAGATTGCCAAATC
Organism: Cunninghamia lanceolata; assembly: GCA_027924645.1. Classification (NCBI taxonomy): domain Eukaryota; kingdom Viridiplantae; phylum Streptophyta; class Pinopsida; order Cupressales; family Cupressaceae; genus Cunninghamia; species Cunninghamia lanceolata. The sequence goes on along the minus strand of BSBN01000310.1, from coordinate 1,921,594 downwards.
TTAGGCAAGGTACTTGTGTTGCAACCAATCATCGATTGTGAGGCAATTGTCACCTTGTAGCCCAATCGCTGAATTAGAGGCAGTTACACTTGATCCTAGGAAGAATGCCACCGAGGAGAATCCTTGCTTTTGGAACAATGGATAGAAGAATGGATGAGATGATGGAGATGATGAAAATCATGCGAGTTCACTTGGATGTTGTTGAAGAAGATAGGTGAAGAGGACTTACACCTAGACCTAATGTTGAAAGTGATGATAATGAATAATTTCAATCTACTAATCAAAATGGAGAAACCCTAGGAGATGAAGAAGGGGAAGAATTAGATCAAGTCAAGATGTTGCAAGTAATTTCAAAGATTGGAAAGAGGCCTAGATTTGATGTACCAAACTATACTGGCAATCTGAACCCTGAAGAACTGATTGATTGGATAAATGACATGGAAGAATACTTTGATTATGAAGAAATTGAAGATCTGGAGAAAAAAAAATTTGCAAAGACAAAGTTGAAAGGACATGTTGTTATATGGCAGAAAGAATTTCAGTTGGATAGGAACATAAGAGGAAAATAAAATATTACAAAGTGGGACAGAATGGTGATAAAATTGAAGAATCAATTTATACCTGTTGACTATGAGTTGGAACTATTGAAGAGATTGCAAATCCTGAGACAAAAAGAGAACTCTGTGAAGGAGTATACTAAAGAATTTCATAAGATGATCATAAGGATAGTACATAATTAAGAAAGAAATGAGAAAGTGGCTAGATACATCAATGGACTGAGATTGAACATTCAAGAAGAACTGAGTTTGGTAAGGATGACAACATTGGAAGAAGCATATCAATTTTCTCTAAACATTGAAGATAAGTTGAACAAGAGGCACGATCAGAGATGGAGAGGTAGAAGAGGTAAATTTCAAAGAGGTAGAACATTTTCTAGAGGAGAGAGATCATTTGCAGAGCCAAACAGACAAGAAAACACATTCAAGGAGGAGGATAGAGATAACAATGCATACCGGAGAGATGACATAACTTTCTACCTCAGAGGAAACCCTAGTCCATACCGGAGTGAAGGATACAGAAGAGAAGGAAGAGGACCTCATAGGAGAACATTCAGAGGAACCTATTTCAAGTGTGGAGGTGAAGAACATAGAGCATTTGAATGTAATGAAGGGAGTACAAGCAAGAGGATAGAAAATAGTAGAAGAGCAAACTATGTAGAAGAAGAACCTGTTGGATCACTGAGCTTAGTTGGTAAACCTGAGAAAGGAGAATCACATGTCATGAGGAGAGCACTATTTCAAGCAGAGACAAATGATGAACCACCACAAAGGAAAATTTTTTTAAGGACCAAATGCAAATCAGGAGGTAAATGTTGTAAAGTTGTAATTGATAGTGGTAGTTCTGATAACCTAGTTTCAGAGGAGATGGTGACTAAGCTGAAGTTGGAAAGACTGAAACACCCTAAACCTTATCAGATAACATGGATTCAAGATGATCATAAGATACTGGTGAGTGAGCAATGTTTGGTAAAATTTCATATTGGGTCTTATCATGATGAAGTACAATGTGACATTATGCCTATGGATGTATCTCATATCTTGTTGGGTAGACCTTGGCAGTATGATAGGAAAGTTATACGTGATGGGAGAAAGAATACATACACTATAACATCAAATGGAAAGAGAATTACTTTGATTCCTTTGGAAGATGATCCTAAGAGTGAAGTATGCAAGAATGCTAGAATCTGTTTGGTAGATGGAAGGAAATTTCTGGATGGTTTGAGACATGAGAATATGTGTTATGCTTTGATTCCCAAGAAACCTGAAACATTAAAGGAGACTGAAGAATCACAACCTGAGGAGATAACTGAATTGCTAACATAGTATCAAGACATCATATCAGATAGTGTACCTAAAGGATTGCCAACAATCAGAAATATCATTCATCACATGGATCTTATACCTGGAGCTAGTTTGCCTAACAAAGCAGCACATAAAATGACACCGACAGAGAATGAAGAATTGAATACACAGATACATGAATTGTTGAGGAAAGGTTTGATCAGAGAAAGATTAAGTCCTTGTGTAGTACCTGTAGTGTTAGCATCGAAGAAGGATGGAGAATGGAGAATGTGTACAGACTCTAGAGAAATAAACAAGATCACAGTTAAGTTAAGTATAGATTTCCTTTACCTAGGATGGATGATATTATGGATTGTTTGAGTGGGGTAAAATATTTCACAAAGATAGACTTGAAGAGTGGATACCATCATATTAGAATTAGAGAAGGAGATGAATGGAAGACTACTTTTAAGACAAATGAAAGATTGCATGAGTGGTTAGTGATGCATTTTGGATTGACAAATGCACCGAGTACTTTCATGAGATTTATGAATGAAGTCTTGAAAAAATTCTTGGGTAAGTTTGTTATTGTATATTTGGATGATATTCTAATTTTCAGTAAGACAAAAGAAGAACATTTGTGGCACCTGAAACAAGTATTGCAGAGATTGAGAGAAGAGAAATTGTTGATAAACAACAAGAAATGTAGTTTCATGAAGGAGGAATTGGTATACTTGGGATTTGTGATTTCTTCGAAAGGATTAAAGATGGGCCCTGAAAAAGTAAGAGCAATTGTTGAATGACCTACATCAGAGAGCATTGGAGAAGTCGGATCATTTCATGGATTAGCTAGTTTCTATTAGAAGTTCTTTAGAAATTTTAGTTTAGTTTGCAACCCTATGACAGAGAAAATGAGAGGTGACAGAAAAGACTTTAAGTGGACATTAGGAGTAGTTAAAATTTTTGAATTGTTGAAGCAGAAAGTAACAAAGCAACTTGTTTTGGTATTACCGGATTTCAATAAGATATTTCCAGTAGATTGTGATGCAAGTGGGAATGCAATAGGAGCAGTGTTAAGTCAAGAAGGTAGACCTGTAGTATATTTAAGTGAGAAGTTGAATGATGCAAGGAGAAGATATTATGTTTATGATCAAGAGTTCTATGCCATAATTCAAGCCTTGAAGAAGTGCAGACATTACTTGTTGCCTAAGGAGTTTGTGTTGTATACAGATCATCAAACTTTACAGTATCTAAACAGTCAAGGAAAGTTGAACCAGAGACATATGAGATGGGTAGAGTTCATGCAGAGTTACACTTTTGTATTGAAGCATAGGAGTGGAAAATCAAACAAAGTTGCAGATGCATTGAGTAGAAGAAGGAACTTGCTGACAGAGATGAGAGTTGAAGTGTTGGGATTTGATGAATTGAAGAACATGTATGAAGAAGATCTTGATTTTGTAGAACCTTGGAAAGCATGTAAAGAACCTATTGTGATGGATAGAAGTAAGTGGTTAGACTATTTCATTCGGGAATATATGTTGTTTGAAGGAAGTCAGTTATGCATACCTAGAAGTTCCATGAGAGATAATTTGATCAAGGAGAAACATAGTGGAGGATTGGCAGGACATTTTGGCATTGATAAGACAATGGCTTTGGTGAGTGAAAATTATTTTTGGCCTCATATATATAAGGATGTTAGGAAATTTGTGTAGAGTTGTAGAGTTTGTCAAGTTGCAAAAGGAAGTAGTCAGAATACTAGATTGTATAAATCTTTGAAAGTACCGAAGAGTCCTTGGGAAGACATAAGTATGGATTTCATAATGGGATTGCCGAAGACACAAAGAGGACATGATTCAATATTTGTAGTAGTGGACAAATTTTCAAAGATGGCACATTTCATACCTTATAAGAAGACAACTAATGCAGTGCATGTAGCTTACCTATTTTTCAAGGAGATTGTGAGATTGCATGGATTACCTAAGAGCATAATTTTAGGCAAAGATACAAGATTTCTTGGATACTTTTGGAACACTTTGGAAGAAGATGAAGATAGATTTGAATTTCAGTTCAACATTTCATCCATAGACTGATGGACAAATAGAGGTAGTGAATAGGAGTTTGGGAAATTTATTGAGACGCTTGGTTGGAAAGAAGGTAGAAAATTGGGATTTGATCCTATCACAAGTAGAGTTTGCATATAATAATTTAGTGAATAGGAGTACTGGAAGAACACCATTCGAGATTATGACAAAAATTAACCCTAGAGGAGTAGCAAAGTTGAGAGATATCAGTATGGAAGAAAAGAGAAGTGTAGAAGCAGAGAAATTTACAGGACACATGGAGATAGTGTATAATTAGGTGAAGAAGCATTTGGAGGAGATGAATAGCAAGTATAAAGAGAAAGCAAATGAGAAAAGAAGACATAAGGACTTTGCAATTGGAGATGAAGTAATGGTGTACTTGAGAAAAGAAAGATTTCTAGTTGGGACATACAAGTTGAAGATGAAGAAGTTTGGACCATGTAGGATACTCAAAAAGTTTGATTCAGGAAATGCATATGAAGTAGAGTTATCAAAGACATTAGGTATATCACCTATTTTCAACATTGCAAACCTATATCAGTATCATGAAGCAGAGTTTAGTGACAGATTTGAAGAAGACTTGAAGAAGTCATTACCACAACAAGCACCGGAGTAGATTGAAGACATCTTGGACAGTAGAATTGGACGCAACACCAGAGGAAGACAATACAAAGAATACCTTGTGAAATGGAAAGGTAGACCAGAAGAAGATTCATCATGGATTTCTCAAGCTGAGGTGGACCATCTTGGTTTTCCTCTAGCCCCAGCAAAGTGAGGGACTCACTTTTTCAATAACCCTAGATGTCTAATGCAGGAGCATCCCTAGTTCAAGAGAAATCTTGCATCAACCAAAAACATTTGCATTTTAGTTTATTTCTTTTAATTTTTCTAGTTCAGTACAGTCAGTTCAGTCAATAACAGTTTTTGTATTTTGGTCTGCATTCTATCGTAGTTGCATTTTAGACCTTGTGGAGCTGCACTTAGCATCTAGACACATTCATACACATCATATCCAAATCTCAGATCATCTGGATCAGGTACCGGTAAGATATCGCTATCAGAAGATCATATGTTTTCTCACAACAGAGCATCTTGATAGTCTTAGACAATCAGCTAAAGGAGAAGACTTGTAGAGCAATTCACGACTTGTGGAGCTAAATGACGCATCATTCAATGTTTCTTGGTTCATGGCTAACCTTCCCTGAGATCCGCACACCATTCCATTCACTTGCGGAGGAGTTCTACATGATTAGGTCTGACCTATCCGTGTACACACGTTACAGCTCTTCATTGGAGTTTGTGATCTTCCTTGGCTGACACAGAGAGATCTTATGTTCTAGAGATAATATATATTGATGTAATAGATCCCTAGGAAAGTAGTGATTGATAGTTCTAAGTTTGGTATTTTGAATTTCTTATGAAGGAGATTCAAAACTATATCTTCTGTATATTCTGTAACTAGAAATCAGGCTTGTGAGCCCTAATTGTAAGCTTGCATGTTGCCAGCCAATTTGTATTTAAATTCTATAATATACTGAATGACTTAAACTACATTTGCTTTATACCTTTGAGTTGTTTCTATTGTGTTTACTCTAGCTGCATGGCCTAAACAGTTCACTTTGTAGACCCTCCTAACCATGACTGCACCACATATTGCAGAGTTATTTTTTAGAGAGATGGTAAGACTACACAGTTTACCTAAGAGCGTAGTTTCAGATCATGATACCAAGTTTGTTGGTTATTTCTAGAGGACATTATGGAAGAAGTTGAAAACAGATTTGAAGTTTAGTTCTGCACACCATCCAGAGATTGATGGATATACGGAAGTGATGAATAGGAGTTTGGGTAACCTGCTACGATGTTTAGTAGGAGATAAGCCCAAGGGATGGGATTTAATTTTATCATAGGTAGAATTTGTTGACAACAATTCTGTCAATAGAAGTACAGGTAAATCACCATTCCAAATTGTATATGGGAGTAGTCCAAGAAATTCTTCAAAGTTAAGGAAGTTGGACAAGGGAGAAAAGACAAGTGTTGAAGCTGAAGACTTTGTAGAACACCTAAAGAATTTGCATGAAGAGGTGAGAAAACATATAAATAAGATGAATATTCAGTACAAGGCTAAGGCAGATCAGAACAGGAGATATAAGGAATTTCAGGTAGGAGATGAAGTCATGGTTCACCTGAGAAAAGAGAGGTTTCTAGTTGGAACATATAATAAGTTGAAAATGAAGAAATTTGGACCATGTAGGATTCTGAAGAAGCATGATTCAATAAATGCATATGAGGTAGAGCTGCTGAATGGGATCAACATTTCCCCTGTGTTCAACATTGTTGATTTAACAGAATATCATGAAGGTGGAATAGAGGATGGACCAATAGAAGAATAACGGAGTATTCTGGCATCTATTTCAAAGGAGCAGATAGAAGAGATCTTGGATAGCCATGTGGGAAGGAGTACTCAGAATAGGCAATATGAAGAATATATGGTGAAGTGGAAAGGAAGGCCTGTTGAAGATTCTTTCTGGTTGTCTAAGGTAGAGGTTGACCATTTGGGGTTTTCCTCAAACACCTGAGATGTGACAAGACTTCTCAAAATTACATTGGGTGTCTGATGTAGGACCATCCAGAGGTGTAAGGGTAATCTTGCATCACCGAAAAATAATGTTGATTCAAAATTGATGACTTTGTTTTCATTTCTTTTCAAAATTAGTATTTCTAGTTCCATAATCACTTGAATAATGAAGTAGAACCTTCAGTTTTTCCAAACTGCTATTTTTGGAAAGTTTGCATTTGGGCACTATGGAAGAAAAAATTTACAAGAAGCTTCGTAAATGAAAAATAAGACCTTTGGCAAAGGAATCAAGCAAAGATCATTTGTGAGCTAAAAGATATTAATGTTTCTATTTCCTAAAAAACCCTGAAAATTATTCGAAGTCAAGTTTGAAGCACTAAAAGGCCCCGTATGTTACATCCCTAACTTTTGATTTAGCCTAATCTTACTTTTATGTGGTAAATAGGATAATTAATCTTAGATTAATGATTTGATGTTTGTGGAAAATATCAAGAGAAATCATTGATTACATAGATATTGATTTATGTTTATATTAAGCATGAGATTACTTATTGCTAAGATTATTTTATCCTAATGATTTATGAATTAAATGATGATACACTGCTCATGATTATATGGTTGTGAGTGTAACCAGGGAAAAGAATCTTTCCTCAAAGATGGAAGGAGAGTATCACCAGGGGAGAAGGAAATAACTATTGGGAAAAGATCAGAATGCCATCTGAGTATCGATGTTAAACTTTCGTGAACCCATGTAGGATAGGGTGAGTATAAGTCTTTTCGTCGTTTAGTCGATTTCAAATTTGACTGTCGGCAAGATGATTTATGGTCTCTCAATGTCGTCAATGTTGGTTCAACTAGTTAATATTCTCGGAACATTTAAGCAGTCGATAGTAAACCTAGTTGGACGTCAAAGTTTTCCTTTATCCACGTATCTTTTTCTTTATTTAATTCTATAATTATTGTTTAATTATTTTGATTATAGTTTAATATGGCAAAGAGGGGGAGAGGACTCGACCCCATATTCATATATTAATGATACCACCTTAATGATGGTAATATAATTTATGTGATAACCTAATTTATTGTGATAATCCTATTACATCATTTAGATGTAACTGATATTATGTTAAGCATAATTATTTATCAACCAACTTATAGTGGTCAATATATATATATATCAAGCTTGAGTGCTCTTGTAGTCCACCACCTCACAACCCATGAAATGTGGAGTGAGTGGGGTTGTTGTGAGCTTAGCCAAAGTTTGTCTTTTTACAAATACTCCCGAATGGGAGATATGGCCCTTAAGGAGCTAAGAAACCTGCTAGTTGGCACAACATATGCCAACTAATTTACCACCTTCAGTACGAGGGTGGCGATTATGGGCGAAGCAGGCAAATGCATGCGTAGAGAGTTTTTTGTGTGGATGTTTTTGTTTGGGAAAAAGCATTGTTGTTGTTGGTTATTGACTTTCTATGTAGAGGTACAGATAGAAGATTTCACGCTTAGAGATCATAGGAAGGAGTCGAGCTCTTATCAACAGTCTTATCACTTAGCAGGTCGTACTCGGCTACGAACCTACATTCATAGGTATGACTGTGTTTACAGTCATGGGTTATTTTGCATGATAATACCTTTATTTCTTGGCCATTTTATAATTAATCTATGGCAGTGATGATAGTATTTATGTGTTTTACATTTGGATAAGGCCTTCATGACCGAGAGCATGTGTAGTGTTGTGTTTTTATAAATGATAACATCTATATGTTTAAGGCCTTCATGGCTGAGAGCACATATAGTGTTGCATTATTATAAATGATAACATTTACATATGTTTAAATCTTTCATGGCTGACTACATGAGCAGTGCCATGCTATCATACACATTGGCTTTGATGATAACTCTGTTACGGCTTATAGGGCCGAAATATTAGTAATACTGTGTTTTTATTCCATATCATTTGTATGTATGATAAAGATTATTAAGTTGGCCAAAAGCCATGCTATATAATGATGAAGATTATTAAGCTGGCCGAGAGCCATGTAAACTATAATGTTAACTATGTAAACAAGTTGCAAGCCAATGTTTTCTTTTAGGAAGACAAGACAGAATTAAGGCCGATGGCCATACATAATGCAATGAGGAGACACTCTTGAGAGTCGATGCTTTCAACAATGTCATGCCATGGTGGCTTTCGAGGCACATGAAACTAATAGTAAAACACTTGTTTTCTTATATAAGACTACATTTTATACCTTTGGGTGTAATCTTGATATAGGATAAGAGTATTAAGACTCTTAGTAACCATGAAGGAAAAACCAGTTGTTATTGGTAATAATGTAGGGACTGCATTAAGTGCATGTCAAATTTTAATGAGTCAAGTGAGTAACTTTTGACTGTCATTTTATTTCCATGTAGGAAAGAATATATAATCGAGTATGAAAATTCATTATTGAAAACATATTATGGTTTTATCTCTTTATTAAATGGCAATGCTTCGTGGATGAAGTGTAGAGTGGCAAGAAAACCCTTTTTAACTCTTTGATTAAAAGACTATTTTCTATTGACTACTTACTAGCCTATAATGGTATATGTTATAGTCGATGTGATTTGATGAAAACCTTGAAACAAGGTAACCATAGAAACCTAGAGTGAGGATGGTCATAAAAACTGAAACAATGAACTTGCGAAAGAAGGCACGAGAAAAGGGTGATGTGGAGTCATAGATTCCCTATTGCTTAACACCATAAGATGAATAATGATACACTCCTGGAATCGAAGTCAAAATTCTAAGATAGATGGACTATGGGAGAAATGAACCCATCTTTTCTTGGACCTAGAAAGGTGAAATTAAATTTACACTCTAGGATGAGACAACTTCAAAGTTGAGTCGAGGTGTGTGAACATTCGACTACATTCATTGCGAAACGTTTATGTATGTAAAACTTTGGCCAAAGTAATGCATTTGTCTTTGCATGTATTAGTTGGTTCATTATGTCCCAAATGGCATAATGCTTCCAATAGTGTCATACATAGTTAGTGTGGATCTATAGTTGTATGACCGTGAAGTATTATGAAGGACACAACACCAAATACTCAGATGGAAAACCAATTGGTTCCTTATATCTATTCCCTTCGTGAAGGGTAGGGTCGCTTCCAGGAAGGAAGTTGTGCGAGAGATCGTCGGTCTATGGTTGGAGGAAAATCACTCGGGTGATGCTCTCCTTTCCAAGCAGAAGACTAGCCAAGACTTATGAAGACAGATGTCAAAGTTTCAAATACAATACATTCTCTTATATGACTTGACAGTCAATATTATGTGTAATTTATCATTGATGTTTTGAGAAAAACATTGTAAATGTATAGTGAAAACAAATCACTAATATGATATCTTTGGAATTGTTGTAAATTTCAGTTTTGAAATGTCCAGAAAAGATATGCATATCGATTTTGATTTTGATATTAATTATTACTTGTTTAACTCTGATTATGCTAATCATGACTTTAGTCTTAATGGTAATTAAGTTGGATAATTTTGTGTTAATAAGAGATGGCTTGTTACACCGTATGACCCCAAAAATGGGCAGAATTGGCAGAGTTGATTCTTAGCGCATAGAGCACTCCACGAGCTTTCCAACACTTTAAATAGTTCGTCAATCAGACACCTAGATCAAAAGTTATGGCCCCCGGAAGTTGACCTATTTTTGGAGGGAGTTGCATATTTTGAAATTTTGGCTAGAGACCGCCAAAAAGGGCTATATATGACCATTTTTTGGGAACCCTTGGCAGAGTAGAGATAAGGGGGAAAGTGTAGAGTCAAGAAAAGGTGGGAAAACAGAAACCCTAGCAAATTTGGGGCTACAAAAGGTAGAAGGTTCCAGAGTCTGGATATAGCAAGTTATAATGTGTTACACCCTATGTAAGATTCATCCTCTGATTGTATTTGATCTTTTGTAATGTAATGTGTTGTCCAAATAAATAAAAAAACATTCCTATTTTCTGTGTCCAATTTTTGTTGTTGTTTGTTTTATGATTTACCCCCTTCATCACTTTTGGCCTCCACAGGGGTGTAGACACTCAACCCTATCACGGGATCTAGACTTGCATCCTATCAATCGTAAGGGATAACAAAAGTTATAATAATTGATAACTTGAATTATATGTATCTAATACCGATACATTAAGTTGATAGTGAATATCATAGACATAGCAACAAGTTGAGGCTTGTATAATCCTCTCATGGCCTTAATGCAACAGCACTGTGATCTACATAGACCTATCACAGGAAAAATAACCATATCTGAGCCATGCAGCTAAGGATAGATGGATTCTATATGAATAAATCAACCTCCATATCCATAGAGTTAGTTATAATTCTATCTAGATAATTATCTTATCGATATAAATTGATGTCTCCATCTAGATTCTTAAATTTTTTGGTATCCATTCCCAAGATTTACTAGTCAATAATATCGAGAGCAAAGACTGTCAACAAGTCCAAGCACTTACTTTTGAGAGTTACACTTTCTTCTCCTAGCTATGAGATCTTCCTTCAACTGCTCTCCTTTTCTCACACCACCTTGATCTTCCTTTCAACATAGACAGTGTTCTCAATAGAGATCCTACGCTTTATCATATACAAGATTTATATCCAATTATAAATACGTCTGGGTTGATAGTATTTACAATAGATATAGCGACTCAAGGATTATTCAATCTTCTCATGGCCGAAGGTTGAAACCTCGACGCCACCACACATTTCTCAATATAATTATTTTCATAGGGAACAAAACACTAGTTGAGCCATATGGCTAACAATAGTGTAAAACTTATATAATTAATCCAACCTCCGTATGAATTATACTTGGTTACAAATCTAAACATAACAATGTCAATAAATTGATGTCTCATAGTCTAGATTTCTAATAATTATTGACACCCATCCCAAGATTTTACTAGACAAGAACATTTGGGAAATAAAGACTGTCAATAATGAATCACATGCATGCATGACTATGTTTTCCTTTTCCCAATTGTGAGGACTTCCCTTGAACTACTCTACATGTCAACTGGTGACTATAATTCCAATGGATGGTTTCTTTCAACGCACACATTGTGCTCAATAAAGATCCTAAACTTTATCTTACACCAAGAGTAATCCTCTAGTGTTTTTAGTCTATAGATGACAAACTATGCTTCCTAAAGTCACAGCCAGAAGGAAAATATTATATCCTTCATAACGTCTATTTTTCCCTTCTTTAACTCCCCACTCGCAATGCCTATTTATAGTCTCTACAAGGCCTTCCATTACTAGGGAATTTAATTGTTATAAATGTTCCATGTAAGTCCTTTTCCACATGCAATGGTTATAATAATATATTAGCAATAAAATCAAGTTATAAAACTCATATTAAATAATTAAATTGATGAGAATGACACTAAATCTTACGTGTAATTAAATATACATATTCTTAACCCTTAATATGGTAAGGAATTAAGATCAAATCTAAGTAATATTATAGAAATAATAATTAGCTCTAAAATATTAAAATAAATAATAAAGTAAACTATTGCAACCAACTTTCAATGACACTCAATATACTGTTGGATCTAGGGCATACAACTGAGAGGGGGGGGGTGAATCAGTTGTATAGAACTTGTTCTCTTTCAAACACTTAATTCTCTGTTGTTAGTTAGCAGCATATCAAATAATCATTCATGGAAGCACAATACATAAACACAAGAGCAGATAAGCATTAACACATTGAACACCAAGATTTTGACGTGGAAAACCCGGTTAAGGGAAAAACCACGGGGTGATTAACCCAAGAATTATTCTCTGTTAGAAGAATAAAGAAAAATGAATGGCACATGCCAATAAGGGCTCACTGCCCGAGCACACTGCTCACAAAGAGGCCCACTGCCTACAAGGAGACACACTGTCTACAGAGTGATAAAAATCACAGTCTTGAACTGGAGAATGACATCTCTACCATGTCCGGATCAGTTCCAATTAAGCCCAACAATCTCTGCTCTGCCTTTCGCACCTTTCTTCGCTACACCTTACATATACACATGCTTCCCTACTGAAATGAATTCACAAATCATTATTTATACAAGACATCGACTTAGGAACAAGCATCTAAGTCGGCAAACAACCATAGGAGTATCCGCAAGATGAATAACACATCCGGTCGGCTATCACAAGAACATTCGCAGGATGAACAACTCATCCGGTCGGCTAAACAGAGCAATAACTTCATCCGGAAGAATAACTTCAATTCCGGGCTCTACCATCAATGCGGACCAACAACACAACCTAAACATGATTCAAGAACCTTCACAAGTCTGTCTGAATGTCCGGATACATCCGCACTTTCTCTGCTTACTGGGATCTCTTGTCTTCCTCATCCGGAACTTCAAGAACACAGTCTGTCGCCACTGTCGTAATGCAGGAGGTACATCCGGACCTCCAAATTACACACAAATCAGGATGAAACATCACAAGGACATATAAAACACTCCTTCCAATCCGCAGATTATGATAATACAATTCCGGACCTCACCGGACCTTTTTGTGATCCTCTGTCACCTCCGGATACTTGCCGGACCCGGTTCTATACCGGCAGCCATAACTCCTTCAGATCTTCATGCGGACCTCTGAAATCTTAACTGTAGCATCTTAAGACTCATATCTACTAACCCTTTAATCCGCATCCTCCGGTTCTCATCCTATACAGTATATTTACCTTCTTCTCATCACTGTTCTTCACTGTTCCTGACTGAGGCTAATTTTCTCAATATCCTCAGCACAAAGCTCATCAAATCCTTCTTGTCAATGCAGTGTGAGTATGTTGACATCAATGACAACAATGGCTCACCTCATACTTGCAACAATCTCCCCCTTTGTCATTGATGGCAACATATGATGTGAAAAACCATCAAGACAAGAACTTCTCTTTTCTGTCACAGCTCCCCCTGTCAACAACAACTCCTCACATGTCTTCCTTTGCTGCTCCCCCTTTGATCATCAACCACTTGTTTTTCACATGTCTTCTCTCCCCCTTTGACATCAATGGCAAAGGGCTCATACTTGCAACTCTCATGCATCAGAATAATACCAGCTGCTCCCCCTTAGTTGCAGCTCCCCATTAGTCCGGATCACAAGATATGACTGTGATAGCCACCGGACTGATGCACATCAGTGCATCTTAGTTCATCACCGGAGGGGCCATGACCCCTAACTTCTCCCGGAGATATTCAAAAGAGTCCTTGGGAAGAGGTTTTGTAAAGATATCTGCAATCTGATCCTTGGAGGGAACATACTCCAATCTGACTTCTTCCTTGTTTACTTGTTCTCTCAAAAAGTGAAATTTGATAGATATGTGCTTAGTCTTAGAATGCAATACCGGATTCTTGGAAATATTAATTGCACTTGAATTATCACAGAAAATTGTGATAGGCTCCTCATATTCAACTTTGATGTCTCTTAGCATCTGCTTCATCCACAAGATTTGAGTGCAACTACCTGCTGCTGCAATGTATTCTGCTTCAGTTGTAGACAGAGATATTGCATCTTGTTTCTTGCTTAGCCAAGAAACCAATCTCTTCCCCAAAAAGAATGCTCCACCACTAGTGCTCTTCCGGTCATCCACATCTCCTGCCCAATCTGCATCTGTGTAAGCATGAAGAGAAAAATCCGGATCTCTAGGATACCATAGACCATACTCAACTGTCCCTTTCAAGTATCTAAAAATTCTTTTGATTGCCATAACATGAGATTCTCTAGGATCAGCCTGGAATCTTGCCACAAGACCAACAGCTTGCATTATATCTGGTCTAGTTTGAGTGAGATACAACAATCCACCAATCATTGATCTATACTTTGTCTGATCTGCCTTTGGAGAATCATCATCTTTGCTTAACTTACATCCGGTTGCCATAGGAGTGTTCATAGGCTTTGAGTCTTCCATACCAAATTTCTTTAACAATTCTTTCACATATTTGGTCTGAGAAATGAAGATCCCTTCTTTTGTTTGAGTAATTTGCAGACCCAAGAAGAAATTCATTTCACCAAGCATAGACATTTCAAACTCACTTTTCATCTGATTTGCAAAAGTTTTACACATACTATCTCTTCCTCCAAAAATGATATCATCCACAAACACTTCAACAATCAGAATGTTTTCATGATCAATTTTGAAATATAAGTTGCTGTCAGCAGTACCTTTGTTGAATCCAATCTGCACAAGATGCTTATCCAACCTTTCATACCATGCTCTTGGGGCTTGCTTCAATCCATACAAAGCTTTCTTCAACTTGCAGACCATATCATTATTATCAGACAATTGGAATCCATCCGGTTGTTCAATGTAGACTTCTTCTTCCAGATCACCATTTAAGAAGGCAGACTTGACATCCATCTAATATACCTTGAAATCTTTGAAGGCAGCAAATGCAAGAAGTAATCTGACTGCTTCAATTCTTGCTACCGGAGCAAAAGTCTCTTCAAAGTCAATTCCTTCTATTTGAGAGTAGCCTTTGCAGACCAATCTAGCTTTGTTTCTGATTACTTCACCAGCTTCATTTAGTTTGTTCCGGAAGACCCACTTGGTTCCAATTACATTCCTGTCTCTAGGTCTGGGAACAAGATCCCAAGTATGATTTTTCTCAATTTGCATCAGTTCATCTTCCATTGCTTTGGTCCAATTTTCATCATTGCAGGCTTCATTTATTGTTTTAGGTTCAATCCTTGAAATCAGACAACATTCATTCTGATCTTGAGCAATATTCCTTCTAGTTTGTACACCTTTGCTTCTGTCACCTATGATCTGATCTTCAGAGTGATTCAGTTTTACATACCTTGGAATTTTGGGAGTATCCAGTACTGCTGTTTCTTGATCAGGCTCATTTAAACCTAACTCTTCTTCCTGATTTACCGGATCAGGCTGACTCTGTTTCACCGGAGAGGATTGAGTTCCTTGAACACTATCTTGGTCATCTTCATCAAATTCATAAAATCTTGAAGGCTTCTCAATTCCTTCATCAACCTTTACATTGGTACTTTCTATCATCTTCCTCAATCTCTTATTGTAACACCGATATGCTTTGCTTTGAGTGGAGTAGCCCAAGAAAATTCCTTCATCACTTCTAGCATCAAACTTTCCTAGATCTTCATCTCTTTTAATATAACACTTGCTACCAAATACCCTGAAATATTTCACAGTAGGAGTGATGTCAAACCAAAGTTCATAGGGGGTCTTACCGGTGTTGTTTCTGATTTGAACTCGATTGAGAGTGTAGACTGCAGTGCTGATAGCTTCTTTCCAAAACATTTGAGGAACATTTGCTTCCAACATCATTGTCCTAGCAGCTTCCTGGATGGTCCGGTTCTTTCTCTCAACTACTCCATTCTGCTGTGGAGTCCTAGGAGCAGACAACTGTCTCCTTATACCCTGTTTCTCACAAAAGTCAATGAATTCACCAGATGTAAATTCACCACCTCTATCAGACCTTAGACACTTCAGTTTCAATCCGGTTTGATTCTCCACCATAGCTTTGAAGATTTTGAACTTCTCAAAAGCTTCTGATTTTTCTTTCAGAAAGGTAACCCACATCATCCGGGAATGATCATCAATTAACAACATGAAATATCTATCACCTTGCAGACTCTTGATTCTTGTCGGACCACATAGATCAGTATGTACTAATTCCAACAATCCGGTAGAAGACTGATCTTTGCTTTTAAAAGAGACTCTGCTTTGTTTGCCTAACTGACATTCTTTACACACACTGTTTGTAGGTTTTATCAACTTTGGAAGATCTCTCACAGCCTGAGTATTGCTTATTTTGATGATGTTATCAAAATTTACATGACACATTCTTCTATGCCATAACCAACTCTGATCAATTTGAACAAACAAACAACTTTTATTTGAACCAACCAGATGAAAGATGTTACCTTTTGTCTGAGTACCGGATGCAATTTCAGTTCCGGAGCTTGTAAAGATTCTGCATTTTCCATTCTTGAACCGGAGATCATAGCCTTTGTCCACTAACTGACCAACACTGAGAAGATTGTGCTTCAATCCTTCAACATATAGTACATTACCTGTTTTGCTCTTACCATCAAAGGAAATAGTTCCCCTACCTCTGATTCTGCCAGCAGAATTGTCACCAAACTTTACCATTCCTCCTTCATATCTTTCCAAATCTAAGAACTTATTCTTGTCACCAGTCATATGATGAGAGCATCCACTGTCAATAACCCAATCATCCTTTTCTTCCACTTGAGCAGCCAAGGCTTTTTCAACAACTTTGTGATTGACAGATTCAGAGAGCAAGGAATCTTCTTCCTTGATGGCTATAAACACCCACTCATTTCCGGATTTGCTTCCTGGATCTGATTCATCATCTGTTACTCCTTCATTGTCATCTTCTTCATGAACATAATAGCAATTCTTTTGAAACCTTTGTCTGTGAGTATTAGATCTTGCAGATCTCTCCGGACATCTTGAGGCAAAATGACCAATCTTATTGCAGTTAAAACACTTAAAGGGTAGTTTTCCTTCATACTTACCGGATCCTCTTGGCAGTCTCTTTGCAATGAGGGCTTCAAGTTGAGCTGTTTCTGCTTCTTCTTCTTCCATGTCTCTTCTTGCTTGATCATACCATGACATTTTCCTTGATGAGTTTTCACCCGGATCAAATCTCTGTTTGCCTTTCACATAGGCACTGGCTTTAAAAGCAGACTCAGTCTTGGGTGGATCATCTCCAAACTCGGTCATTTCAAATGCAGCTAGTTTGCCAGCCAATTGTTCTCTTGTGACAGTTGTGTGGGCTCTGAATTCATCAATGGCAGCAACTTTGATTTTGTAGGCAGCAGGAAGGGATCTTAGGATTTTGCAGACAATCTCATTTTCATCTAGAGTTCCACCAGCATTTCTGATTCCACATACCAGCTCATTTACTCTTGGCATAAAGGTAGTAATGTTTTCATCATCTCTCATTTTCAATCTTTCAAATTTCCCTTTCAGACTTTGCAACCTTGCACTTTTGACAAACTCATCTCCTTCATACAGAAGTTCCAGTTTAGTTAGGATCTCATATGCAGTTGGTAGGTCAATGACATTCGAGAGATCTGAGTCATTCAATGCGCTTAGAAGAGCTTCCTTGGTCCGCAGATTGTTTTCAGCTTCTGTGGTTTCATCAGGAGTTGTCGGACCACCTTGTGGGGGTATATATGGTTTTGAAATCATAGCCAAGTATGCTTTTCCCATACATTCCAAATGACACTTCATGCGACCTTTCCAGAGAGTGAAGTTGGTTCCATCGAACTTCGGACTATCCTTCTTGTATGACGACATCCTGGATCACCTCAAGCGGTTAAGCTCCTATCAGAGGAACTCAGCTCTGATACCAATTGTTGGATCTAGGGCATACAACTGAGAGGGGGGGGGTGAATCAGTTGTATAGAACTTGTTCTCTTTCAAACACTTAATTCTCTGTTGTTAGTTAGCAGCATATCAAATAATCATTCATGGAAGCACAATACATAAACACAAGAGCAGATAAGCATTAACACATTGAACACCAAGATTTTGACGTGGAAAACCCGGTTAAGGGAAAAACCACGGGGTGATTAACCCAAGAATTATTCTCTGTTAGAAGAATAAAGAAAAATGAATGGCACATGCCAATAAGGGCTCACTGCCCGAGCACACTGCTCACAAAGAGGCCCACTGCCTACAAGGAGACACACTGTCTACAGAGTGATAAAAATCACAGTCTTGAACTGGAGAATGACATCTCTACCATGTCCGGATCAGTTCCAATTAAGCCCAACAATCTCTGCTCTGCCTTTCGCACCTTTCTTCGCTACACCTTACATATACACATGCTTCCCTACTGAAATGAATTCACAAATCATTATTTATACAAGACATCGACTTAGGAACAAGCATCTAAGTCGGCAAACAACCATAGGAGTATCCGCAAGATGAATAACACATCCGGTCGGCTATCACAAGAACATTCGCAGGATGAACAACTCATCCGGTCGGCTAAACAGAGCAATAACTTCATCCGGAAGAATAACTTCAATTCCGGGCTCTACCATCAATGCGGACCAACAACACAACCTAAACATGATTCAAGAACCTTCACAAGTCTGTCTGAATGTCCGGATACATCCGCACTTTCTCTGCTTACTGGGATCTCTTGTCTTCCTCATCCGGAACTTCAAGAACACAGTCTGTCGCCACTGTCGTAATGCAGGAGGTACATCCGGACCTCCAAATTACACACAAATCAGGATGAAACATCACAAGGACATATAAAACACTCCTTCCAATCCGCAGATTATGATAATACAATTCCGGACCTCACCGGACCTTTTTGTGATCCTCTGTCACCTCCGGATACTTGCCGGACCCGGTTCTATACCGGCAGCCATAACTCCTTCAGATCTTCATGCGGACCTCTGAAATCTTAACTGTAGCATCTTAAGACTCATATCTACTAACCCTTTAATCCGCATCCTCCGGTTCTCATCCTATACAGTATATTTACCTTCTTCTCATCACTGTTCTTCACTGTTCCTGACTGAGGCTAATTTTCTCAATATCCTCAGCACAAAGCTCATCAAATCCTTCTTGTCAATGCAGTGTGAGTATGTTGACATCAATGACAACAATGGCTCACCTCATACTTGCAACATATACTCCTATACATCTACCATGTATCATCATACGGTCATATTGTAAACTTGTGCAAGTGTGTGGGGTTCTTAGTTAGCTTGGTTCGACTATCAACTTCTCGCCATCTACCATCCTCTCTTGGACAATACTCTCCCTCAACACATGGGAGGAGAAAATGCTATCCTGCATCCACCTCATGTCAAAATAGATGGTAGTTAGTCCATCATCAAAATTCATAATCATGATTCAAATAAGATATCGGTTGTATATAACAAATGGGTACAAATATTATGCATAATCAACTTTCATATCAAATCAAGATTCTGCAAAGACAATGAAATACTCACTATCATAATATTGTGCAACACATAATGAAACATTTAAAATATTTTTTTCTCACTTCAAATAGTTAATTAATCAATAAAATAAATGATTATAAGTGGGATGTGAAAAAATATCTGTTGGCGGATCTACAAATGAATACTACTTGAGTTGTATAGTGCCATCTTTCAGATGGTGTCGAATCAAATGAAACTTTGTGTTGATGTGTTTGGTTTGATCATGAAAGACTGGATTTTTAATATCCATTCTAATTGTAGATTTATTGTCAACTAGGAGAGGTGTGGATGAAACCTGGTATTCATACAAATCTTCAAGAATCCTTAATGTTTCCCTAGTTGCCTTAGAAGCTACCGTATATCCTATTTCTATAGAGGACAGAGCTAGAAAGGATTGCATCTTAGATTTCCGAGAAATGAATGTCAACCTTAGATGCATTAGGAAACCTAAAGTAGATTTCCCATCTTTCTATAATGTCCTCAACAAAAAAAATATTAAATACTTTTAGATCTAAAATATTCTTAGCAAACTTAACATAAAACATATTGAAGTTACTCTCACACAAATTGCATGTCAAATACTGAAACACAACTAGCTAATTTTTTTAATAAACTATGTCAAGAATTTCATATACATTTGCATATATAAGAGATGTCTTCACCAAAATGCATGTAAATGATTTGCAATCACCAAACGAATAGAAAATTTTTGGAACACATCAAAATTTATAGCAATAAATATGAATATGAAAATATAAAAAATATGCTCTACTTGTTGTAGCTCCTTCACAAAATCTACAAATACAATCTACTAAAAACTATGTTGAAATTTGAACAAAGCTTTGAAGTGTAAATATAATCTATTGTATGATATTGCCCTCAAGAAACCAAAAGGGTTTAATCCTCTAATCTCCAAGAATCCAAGGGGTTTCATCCTTGACCCTGTAGATGAATGAACACAAGTGCTCAAACAATTTTGACAATGTTTGGGTAAGATAAAAGAGATGTTGAAATGAAGAAATTACCTACATTTTATAGATGTTGAATGGCCAACATGGGTGCAAAAATTCTAATGCCCCTCTTCTCTAGCAAATAATTAATATTATTTTTCATATTCTCCCTCCAAAAATGCCCATGAAAAGATAAGTCATAATCTCCATTTAATACCTGGCTAAAAATAGCTAGTAACTTTATAAAAGTTTGTAATATCTAATATGTTAAAAACAATAGGAGTTATACAAGGCCCGTGAAGAATCCCATGTCCCATTTTGAGCTCCCAATATGCCATAAAAATATTAATATTTAATTGGCCTAATTTACCAGGTTTGAAAAATATTAAATAGCTTGGGACCAAAATTAAATATTAAACTAAAATTATTTTCCCTAAGCCCATGGGAAATATGGAATGGGCTTTTGGTCTTCAAAATTTAATTCAATTAAAAAGGGAACATTACAAGTCCACCCTTCCTGAAATCACTTGCCCTCAAAAAATGCAAAGTTGGATGTTCTAATTCTTCCCAAGAGGCAATCTCTATAGGACTAAGACTCCAAGCAATTATATTAAAGTCATCATTGATAGCTACCATAGAATTATTTTTTACATGAGTTATTTGGATGGGAACGAGGAAAACAAACTTGTGAACCCACATTCCTATTTTCACCTTGGGCAATTATCTAGATTTTTCACTTCAAATTAATCAATATCCATGAAAAATATTTATCTTTTCTAATTCTAATAGGTTCTTGAAGTATTTGAGACATACCTCATGATTGTTTTGCATAGTCACAACTTCTTCACCACAACACGTTGTACTGGTCCTATCAATTCCACCAATAATTGTCAAGATGGTATCATTCCCCATAATTATATTCCCAACAAGACTAAGTTCCTCTAGGGAATGATTCTTTGATAATACCTTAAAATGATTTTGAGAATACCAGTTTGGCCAAGGTTGCATTTGTTTACCATCAGGTTCTTCAAATGATAATGTATGTTTCCAAGAAGACATCCCAAAGCATTGACTCTCCTCTCCTCAAGTGGATTGTTACTCAAACTCAACTGAAGAAGGCCTTCTGGTGAAATAAGTCACTAAAAAAAAATTCTCCTACATGAAGATCAATCCCACAAAAAGACATGTCAAGTATTGTAACTGTCATTACTCGTTTTGCCAAGGTTTGGCTTAGTTTTAAATCTCCATCCATTGCAATGTTTGTGCTTGGAATTGCTAGTGAAGTGATACTAAATGATGTTTGAAGAAGATGGCAAAGGATATCTATTGAAGTCATCAAGTCAAGATCGGAAAAGATTTCTAACTTAGATGCATTCTTCAACAAATCTGAAATGTAATTTAAATAAACAAGATTATTACCAATTGATAGTTTCACAAGTCCAGACTCCAAAGGCAATGCATTAGAAATCCTATGAATCATTCTATTGATAAGAGTGCATCCCTCCAGATTTATTATTTCCAAATATTTGCAATCTTCAATAATGGTGGAAAGTGATGGACAAAAATAAATGACCGGGAACAAAGAGGCCAAAAGAGAGAAAACAAGACAGAGATTTGTATTTCTATTGAAACCTATTTTGCATCCCAAAAATCACAATCATAGAGCTACTTCTCTTAATCTTCTTTCATAAAAAAAATGTATTTGCCTTTTTGGAGTATCTAGAGCTATTCTATGTCTGCTTCTTTTCAGAGCTCCTTGCAATGTTCTAGAGCTGCCTGAAAAGTTTTGGAGCTACTTTCAAAGTTCTAGAGCTGCTTGTAAAGTTATGGAGTTTCTTGCACACTTCTCCCTTTCCAAAGCTATCAATGTTGTCTTTGTTGTCCAAATCTTCCCGCTGTATGCTTGCAAAATTCTCTTGTTGCTACCATAAGAAATTATTCTTCTTCTCTTCTATTGTTGATTCCACACATTTTTTTATTGTTCTAGTTCATTATTTTTGTCTTTTCTTGTCTTCTCAGAAATATCCCACTCATTCATCTTAAAAATCACTTACTAACAATAACTCCTTGCCAATCATCTTTAACCATGGTAGCTAGTGTCAGGGGCAACAGGGGGAAAATAAATCCGAAAAAGATCTCCTGATGGTTTTCATTCACTGCAAAAGCTACTCAAGATTGTGATTTTCCAACACTTCCCCTTAATCTTGAGCCTTTATGCATATATGATCATTTGTGTATTTCTATAATTTTCTTTCTGGAGCTTCTCTATAGAGCTAAACTAAAACTTCTAGAGCTATCATGTCCAGAGTTGTCTTGTCCTTCTGGAGTTGTCCTATCCTTCTAGACTTGT
The DNA here is from genome assembly GCA_027924645.1 of Cunninghamia lanceolata. Taxonomy (NCBI): domain Eukaryota; kingdom Viridiplantae; phylum Streptophyta; class Pinopsida; order Cupressales; family Cupressaceae; genus Cunninghamia; species Cunninghamia lanceolata. The sequence continues at coordinate 1,898,764 of BSBN01000310.1, read as the reverse complement.
TCTATCTAGAATTGTCCCATGTCCTTCCATAGTTATTTTGTCTGGAGCTAAACTATAACTTCTAGAGTTGTTTTAAATCTTTTGAAGTTGAACCCCTAGAGTAGAAACTTCCAGAGCTCTTCTAAGACTATCCTTCTGGAGTTGAACCTGTAAAGCTCTTCTATCTTTCCAGAGTTGAACCTTTAGAGTTCTTCTATCTTTCTGGAGCTAAACCTTTGGATCTCTTTTGTCTTTCTACATTTTAACCTCCAAATCTCTTCTAAAGTTAATCTTCCAGAGCTATCTCTCTGAAGTTATTCTGAGACTATCTTTCTAGAGATAAACTTCCAGAGCTATTTCCTTTCCAGGGCTATTTCCTTTCTGGAGTTGCAATCCTCCAGAGTTTTCTATGATGTCAAGCCTATCCCTTAGGTGTTTAAAGCAATCTTTTGATAGTGCCTTGGTGAAAATATCAGCAAGTTGTTGCTCGGATCTACAAAATTGAAGCTCGATCTCTCCATGTTCTACTAACTCTTTTATGAAATAGTAGTTGATCTCAATGTGCTTGTTTCATCCATGGAAGACTAGATTCTTTATCAAGGCTATTGAAGAAACATTTTCACAATATATGGTTGTACCATCTTCTTGCTCATCATTCAAGTCTGCAAGGATTCTTCTCAGCCAAATAGCCAGACATGCTATTGTATTTGCTGCTATGTACTTAGCTTATATTGTGGTGAGAGAAATAATGGGCTACTCTTTGATGCCCATGAAATGGCTCATAAACCCATGTGGAACACATATCTTGATGTTATCTTCTTTTCATCTACACTACCTTCCCAATCACTATTAGTGTAACCAACCATCTCAAACTCATTGGACACAGTATACAAAATGTCATAGCCTTTGGTGCCATTGACATATCTCAGGATTCTCTTTCTTGTTGTCCAATGTGTGTCCTTAGGTCTCTCCATCAACCTATAAATTAGATTTATCGCATACATTATATTAGGCCTTGTAGCAGTCAAATATATTACGCTTCCTACCATGCTTTTGTATAGGGTTGGGTTTACTTCATTGTCATTGTCCTCCTTGCTTAATTTTAGACCTGTAGCTGTTGGTGTTGGGGTAGGTTTGTTGTTCAACATTGTAAACCTCTTTAAGACTTGTGTGGAATAGTTAGTTTGTGAAATAAATATGTCATGCTCTATTTGTTGGACCTCAATACCAATAAAATATTTCAATAGACTTAGGTCTATTATCTCAAACTCTCTTTTTATTACCTCTTTAAAATTAGAAATGAAGAGGTCATTATTTCCTATGAAAATCAAATCATGTACATACAAAATAGCAAACAAAATCTAACCATGAGATTCTTTGGTGTAGAGTGTGGGCTTACTACTACTTTTCCTAAATCCATTACTCAATAGATATGAATCTATTATGTTGTACCATGCTCTAGGTGCTTGCTTGAGCCCATAGAGAGCTTTCCAGAGCTTGTATACTTTGTTTTCTTTCCCTAGGACTTCATAGCCAGGTGGTTGTTCCACATACACCTCTTCTTTGAGTACTCCATTTATGAAGGTTAGCTTCACATCCATTTGATATACCTTCCATTTGTGTTGGGTTGCTATTGCTAAGACTACCTACACTATTTCCATCCTTGCAATTGGTGCATATGTCTCATCATAATCTCTTCTAGGTTGATTTTTGTATCCATTGACAAACCAACCTTGCTTTATGTCTTTCAATCTTTCAATCAATAGTATTTTTGGTCTTATAGACCCACTTAACTCCAATCACTTGTTTACCCTTAGGTAAATCGGTTAGATCCCATGTTTCATTTCTTTCTATAGTATCCAACTCTTTGTCCATGGCCTTACACCACTTATCCTCTTTCACGACTTCCTCAAAATACATTTGATCATTATAAGAAAATAATACAAAATCTATATTTTCATTAAAATTAGCATACCTAGTGCTATCATAAATTTCCCTCAAGCTCCTTGTCCTCAATAGAGTTGGTGAAGCGAGCGTAGGATCTAAATTTTCTTTGGAGCTACTAGAATGTTGGGCTAATTAAGGGTGAGTGTTAGAATGTCCACCCTATTGAAAGGTTCTGGATCTACTATCCCCTGGAGATCTATAGAAGTTTCTTCTGGAGCTGCTATCTTTCTAAATTTCTCCAGAGTTGTTGTCCTTTGGAGCTCTATGAAAATTTCTTTTAGAGATGATGTCTTCCGGAGCTTCTTCGGAGTTACTATCCTCTAGAGCTTCTTCATCTTCAAAGAGTATTATGACTAAAATACCTATGGATCTGTTCACCATTCCATCCCATGATTAATTCTCAATGAATTCAACATCCCTACTAATCATGACTTTCTTGGTGATGGGATTATACAGTTTGTAGGCTTTGGACTCTTCACTCTAGCCTATGAAGATGCATTTTTTACCTTTGTCATCAAATTTTTGCCTCTTCTCCTTTGCCAAAAATGTATATGCCACACACCCAAAGATTCTTAGGTGTTCCACTTTCCCTTTGCTATTTGTCCATGCTTCTTGTGGAATCCTATCACAAACATTTTTTGTGGGGCACCTATTCAATATGTAAATTACTGTTGCTACAACTTCACCCCAATAATCATTTGGAAATCCTTTTACCTTTAGCATGCTTGGTGCCATATCTTGGATGGTTCTATTTTTCCTTTTAGCCACTCCATTTTGCTATGGAGTGTACCTAGTTGTGAATTGTTTTTCTATGCCTTCATTCTTGCAAAAATTCAAAAGTTCTTTAGAGATATACTCTCCCCCTCTATCTGTTATGAGGACTTTGATATAGTGACTGCTTTACTTCTCAGCCAAGGCCTTAAACCATTTGAATTTGTCAAATGCTTATGATTTGTTCTTCAAGAAATACACCCAAGTTTTTCTATTGTAGTCATCTATGAATGTCATAAATAAGTATTTCCATCCAAGGTGTGGGTTCTCATGGGATCACACAAATCTGAGTACACCAGCTCTAATGGTGTTCTTTCTCTCCTAGAATACCCTGATTGAAAGGGATGCATCTAAATTTTACCTAGGATGCATGCTTCATATTTTCTATTGGGCTCCACAATTGCTAGCAGCCCCCTAACCATGCATTTTCTAGATAAAAGACATAAACTAGAATAACTTAACTGCCCATACTTGAGATTCTAGAGTTTGGATGGGTCTTTGATGACTATCTTAAATCTTGACTACAATAGACCTATTGACTATGTTGGAAGTGGGATTTACATTTTGAGGGGAAACATCATGTTCTTCATCATTTGAACTGTTGCAATCACTTTCTTGCTTCCATCCTTGTCAAAGATGATGCATTCCCCAGGTGTTCTCCATCAAGATTCTATAACCATTTTGGACTATCTATCCAATACTCGATAGGTTATATTTTATGGATAGGGCATAATAGAGATCCTAGATCTTCCTTCTCTCAACATACTTGGTTTGGATGATGACTATGCCTCTTCCCATGACAAGTTCACTTTTTCATTATTCCCCATCTTAATTTCATTTTTTATTTTGTTATCTATGGAGGAAAATAATTTTTTTTACCACTCATGTGGTTACTACAAGCACTATCTAAATACCAGATTTCAATGCTACTTTGTGCAACAAGATTGCATACAATAAAAACATTTGACTATTTTTCATGTTTAGTCTTGTTCTCATTTGCTACATGAGCATTTTAACTCCCTTGGTCACATTGTTTCTTCCTACACTCACTAGCATAATGACCAAATTTATGACAGTAATAGCACTGCGCATTGCTTTTGTCATACCTTTGATTTGAATTGGTGTTCTTCTTTTTGTCTTGGAATGTTGACTGTGAGATGCTTGCCCCCTCTTGTCTATTTGAGCTCTCTTTTCTAGAGTAGCTTCTTCTTCTACCTCTTTGACCTTTGCCTCTATTGTTTCTTCCTCTTTCCCTACCTCTTATAATTTGATCCTTGAAGTCTTATTCTAGGGAAGGAGAGAATCTATTCAACCACTTTTCATGGGTTTGTAGTGAACCCATCAACTCATCCACTATCATCTTGGGTAGGTCCTTGGCCTCTTCTATGGCAATGGAAATGGGGTCAAATCTTGAGGGAAGACTTCTAAGAATCTTTACAATAATCCTTTTTTCTTCAATGGCATCACCATTGATCCTTAACTGATTTATCAATGTGGAAACCCTTGTATGGAAGTCTAAAATAGACTCTCCATCTTTCATTTGAAGGGTCTCAAAATCACTCTGAAGTAGTTGGAATTTAACTAACCTCACTTTGTCGGTCCATTTGCAGTTGTTTTAGAGAATCTCCCATGCCTCCTTCGCATAGTTAGTTGTTGCTATTTGGGGGAAAATAGCTTCTATCAAAGTTGCCTCAATCAGACTAAGAGCTTTTACATCTTTCATTCTAGTTTCCTTCAACTATTTCTTCTGGGTATTTGTCAATACTGCATAAGCTCTTTGGTTAGTAACATCTGTGAAACCATTGACTACAAGTTCCCACAAATCATTTGCAACCATTATAGTCTTCATCTTCTTTTCCCAGACATCATAGTTTCACCCATCAAATGTCAATAGATACTGCCAGCTCTTGTTGTCACCTCCAGCCATTCTTCTAAATTGGGGGAGACTATTAAAACCTAGAAAAAATAGGGCTCTATTTCTTAATACCCAAAAAACTAGGGTTCTACCTCTGAATGCCCAAGGAATCTAGGGCTTTGATACCAGTTTGATGGATAAAAACAAACAAATGGGGACAAAGAGGCCAAAGGAGAGAAAACAAAGTAGAGATTTGTATTTCTATTGAAAACTATTTTACATCCCAAAAATTACAATCACAAAGCTGCTACTCTAAATCTTCTTTCACAAAAAAAAATTATCTACGTTTCTAGAGCTATTCTATGTCTTCTTCTTTTTAGAGCTCCTTGCAATGTTTTGGAGATGTCTACAAATTTTTGGAGCTACTTGCAAAGTTATGGAGTTGTTTGCAAAGTTTTGGAGTTGCTTGCACTTATCCCTTTTCAGAGTTGTAAGTGTTGTCTTTGTTGTCTAGAGTTTCCCACTATATGGTTGCAAAATTCCCCTATTGTTGTTGCAAGGAATTCTTCTTCTTTTTTGTTGTTTCTACACCACTTTTTTTTACTATTCCAATTCCTTGTTTTTTTTTACTTTCTTTTCTTCTCAAAAATTTCATGCTCTCTCATCTTCAAAATTACCTACCAGCAATAACTCATTGCCTATCAATGTTAATTGTGGTAGCTAGTGTCAAGGGCGACAAGGGGAAAATGGATCCCAAAAGGATCTCTTGACAGTTTGCATTCAATGTAGAAGCTACTCAAGATTACAATTTTCCAACAAAGACATGGCAAGTAGACACATTTATGAGGAAATTCCTAGCCAAGTTCAACACTTCAAGTCAAGACAAGGAAACAAGATATTGGCAAATCTGAAGCAAAGCACTAACCCCTAGTTGATTGTCATGAAGATCTAGTGTCAATCTCAAATTTCTATTGTTTGATGCTATAATTATTTCTTATTTGAAGCATTTCATCTCCATAAAATTAATTTTCATAACCAATGGATAGATATCATGGTATCAAAAAAATAATAGTCTTGCATTTTCCTTCAACTATGTCATAAAATTGAAATTGTATCATTCGGCAGTCTCTTTCATTCTATCCATAGTTGATATCAACTGAACTAACACAACCATAATTGACATAATAGGTTACAAAATAAATAGGTTTACCCCTTCCACAAATTAAATTCTCATCATTCCAACTCAAAGCCCAAATCTGAGCTTCTCCTATAAATAAATAATTGTCCAGACTATCGTTGAACATTTATTGGTAAATGAGAATAATTTTACCTTTCTGTTGTGACACCATCCCAAAAGAGGAACCAAAATTGATGTGCCAAGCTATCAATTACATTAATTTTGTATTCATATTGTTTGATTCTATCTTGAGAGTGTAAGATGGGAAAAGAGATCTAATCAATTAATGAATTAACTAGGTCAATCTTCCAAATCAAACATTAGAACACAAGCTGAAAAAGACTTCTACGCTTGGCTACAGTCCTAATTGGAGAGCCAAGTTGTCCAATATATGTTCCTCTTTTGTGATTGTAAAGATCTGATAATAGTAAGATCTAGGGTTTTAAGTGACCAAATAGATGAAAACAGGAGTAACAGACTTGACAGGGTTGAAAACCTAGAAAATTGTAGCAAAGCATAGTAGAGCAGGGTTGTCAGAGCTTTTCACAAGAAGCAGGGCCACATCTAGGAGGACCCTAGTGCTATGCACTAGTTTCCTTAGGGTTTGGCTCTAATCAAAGTCTGTGTGAAGATCCCTGTGTCTGTATCTTTTGTCTTTCCGTCGATTATCGTTGCCTGCAATTTTTGATCTCGATCTGTACACATGAAGAGAGAAAAAATGTTTAGTATTTTTTAGGGGCTTGCCTAAGTCAAAACCCATGAATGGTGTTCCCACCTCCAAAAAAATAATTGGTAATGATAGAGAATGTGTGCTCATGATGAGCAGAGGCAAAACCAAATGATAAAGGACTACTATAAATGAAATGGAGTTACCATGAGCATGGAAACCCTAGTTTGCTTGATGTTGCATCATACATCTCCTCAAGGAGTTGATGGAGAAGGAAGGAGAAGAATCCTTATAGACCTAAAAGGGTTAGTACATATAGCAATAATAATCCACAAGTAGAGAACTTCATAGATCGTGTAGAGAAGAAGAGAAAGAGAGAGAGTGTGTGTGCTAGTTCATAGTCCCCATTTAAATGCGGGCGATAGTTGTTTATATATGATTCCCAAGTACTTTTCAGGGGCCTAATTGAGTTGGGGCTATCAAGAATCATCACTTAAGTCAAAAGGTTGACATTCAAATGATATCTTTCAGGGCCAAAATGACAGGACTCTAGCACTAGGCACTAGTGTCATGGCAGTTTAGGCTCTTGTAATGTCATATGTCCAAGGACTTAGTCTTGTCTCTTAGAAAAGTACTAAAATGTGTATACATAAGACTTCATAAGTCAAAGACAAACATACATGTTGAAAAAGGTACCAAACCTAGTGTGAAATTGTAAGTGGCGATAATTTACAACACTACATTTAGCCCCCACTTTAGTGTGGGTATGAAATTACATTCATATTCGCACTAAAGTATGGAGAAGCTATAGATGTAGAATGTCACTAAGTTGATATGTGCTAGCCCCTAATCTTAGGGTTCTACGACTCTACAATTCTTAGATAAAGAGGTTACACATACAAGATACATACATATAAAGTGTACATAGAGCATATACGAAGCATAGATGGAAGACACGAAGCATACATGGAAAACCCAAAGCATACGTGGAAAACATGAAGCATACATGGAAGACACAAAGCATACATGGAAAACATGAAGCATACAATGGAAAAGTTAGTAAGTGAAGCACATAAGAAAATAAAAGAAGGATTTTGAGTCGGCAAGGTAAGGAGACCTTAATATAAAAGGTTGTCTCAATAACATGTGTCATCCCCAAAATGTAGAAAAAATAAAATAAAACTAAGAAAAATAGATGAATTCTAAAGAGGAGAGAATAATATAATTAATCAATCGATTTCATTAAAGAGAGAAGACATACAAATAGATGGGGGAGTAATCGATACAAATGAAGAAGACTACATGACTCAGTGACTAGCTTGTTCTATCACTAGGGGTCGTGTAGATCAAAACATGCTCATGGATCATAGCCTATCAAGTTATGTTGTGCTAGCTGACCATGAGTGTAACAAGGTTGTATGAAGCACATGGTCCAGCAAGTTGTGTTATGATGGGTGGTTCATAGACTACAAGGATCACAGGCTAGCAAGTTGTGTTATGCTAGGTGACCATTTATTGTTTATGTCTCAGGGAGTGCATCAAATATTAACACCACAGGGGGTGAATGCTTCAAGGAGTGTAAAAATAAATAAATCCTCAGGGGGAGAATTAATCAGATACACCTTAGGGGTGCAAATATATCAAGGTGCATGTAAGGATGCACATGTGAGCAGCATATATGCCCCCCCTTAAAATAATTGCATAAAGCAATCTATGCAATTGATTTTAAGGTAAGTGAGAGGGGGTAGAGAAAGAAGAGTGTCCATAAGAAGGAACAAGTTGTCACTACTCCCCAAAATAGGAGTGAGGATAATGATCATTTTGCTTCTGTAAAATATTGGAATCTATCGCAAAGGAGAGTCAATCATGATGTAGAGAAAAGAATTTTTATTATGAAAAATAGAATGGACTAGGGTGAGTCTCACCATCACTTATTATTTGAAGGAGGGGGTGATATAGTAGAAGAGAAAGTGTAAGCACACATGTCATGAAGGTGTTAAATTTTGTCACGCAAGGCTTGACACTCACTAGTGGAATAACCAAGCACTTGATGATATGCATAGAAAGGAACTTTTGATTGACTGTTTTGTGGAAATTGTTTTCTTTTTGGAGGAGGAAGAGTGATCAAGTGGTCTTTGAGCAGACTCAGTAAAATACACTCTTGTTGAGATAGAAGAGAAGAAGCAGGTGGAGTTGGAAGTAACCCTTTCTGTTGTTAAGAGATGTTTGATTTTTGAAAAGAAGGAGCCTTAGAGACCTTAGATAATGGAAGAGGGGATGTAGACATAGGAGAAGGCCAGAAACCTCAACCTACTTTAGAAAAGTGTAGTGTCAGTTTGTCAAGAACCTTAACTCCTTGTTCCATACACCCTAAACCATTTCCATTGTATCCAAGTTTAGAAAGATTTTTGAATCTAAGCCCATAATGTGTCTCCAAATCAGATAGAGGTAGAGAGGCCACATTACTAATCTTTTTGAAATGAGGATTGTAATTATTAAAAGAAGAAGGCATATTGTCATGGATACAAGGTGATGATGGTGCTTGAGAATTATTAAAGTAGAATAAGTTTAAATTTTGATTTTAAGTTTCTTAGAAGGAATAGATTGTGTAGAGTAAACTGAAGCCACCTTCGGGATCTCAAGTTTAGATTGTGATATTTTGCAATCTCCAATAAAGGAGGGTGTAAAATCTAGTGGACCCCAATCGTCACCAAAATATTCACTCAAAGACAAAGTACTATTCTGATCATCATTGTTGTTAGCAATAGACAATAGTGGGTTGACTTTTGTTGAAGAAGGAATCAAATTATTGAGAGATTTTGAAATAGGAGGTTGAGATCCAGCTTCCGCCTATAAGCAACTTTTCATACTTGGATCACCTAGTACTGTGTAGATTTTTTTGTTATAAATGAACTTCATTGTATGACGAAGAGTAGACATGATTACCCCCATGGCATGAATCCGTGGTCTACAAAGAAGAAGTTTATACGAAAGAGTATTAGGCATGACATGAATAAGCATAGGTAAAGTCAGAGGTCCTACCTCAACAAGTAGTGTGATTGTGCCTAGTGATTGTCTACCTACATTATCAAATCCATGGATATTAAGAGTATCAGGTTTGATAAGAGAGGTATCTACGCTCAGCTTATGCACCAGGTTAATGCCACAAACATTAAGACCCAATCCATTATTGAGGTCATAGTATGTTTTATTCCAGTTGTATTAATGACGACCAAAATCATGAGTGGATCATGTTGTTGTTGAACTTCGAGAGAAGGTAACTCATTTTGTTGAAACATGATGTCTAGATTTGTCGCATGCATACAATCTAATAGGAGTGCTACGTCATTTGGTCTAATAGAAGGTGGGATGACTACCTTTTGTAGAGCCTCATGGAGTATTCCATGATATGCAGGAGAGGTTTGTATTAACTCCCAGAGTGAAATCTTAGTTAGAGTAACACAAAGCTACTTGACAAGATCATATTCTCTGCTAGTATGTTGAGAAAGATGAGGATCTAGAGGAAGAAAAGGTTGAGAAGGTAGAAGAGAAGTAGGAACAATTATTGTTTGTTTATTTTTCTTATTATTGTGAGTGTTGTATGTGTAAGAAACCACGTGATAACTAGGTTGCTGCAACACATTTTGAACAAGTTAGTTGTTTTGAGTAAGTTATTTTTCAAAGTTGAGAATGTAACCATGAGGTCAAGTTGGGTTTAGGACACCTTGAACAGTGATCATAGACCTAGAACAAAGATGTACAATAATTTTTGGTTTGACAAGTTCCTTTTGGGAACCGCAAATAGAAATTGTATTGATTTGTTTTTGGAAAACATCTATCCATGGGGGATCCGATGTGAGTTTCGAATCTTCATCCACCAATGCCATGTTTTCATAAGGAAAGGCATTGGAATGAAGAGCAAGCAATGTGATGTTAATAAAATTATCAATGATTGAATCCTTAGTGATGTCCAAGGGGCTTGAACATGCAACCAAAGGAGGAAGAAAAAAGGCCTCCACATCCTTAGTGATGTCCACGGTGCTTGAACATGCAACCAAAGGAGGAATAAAAGAGGTCTCTGTTGATAGTAAGGAATACTGAGAGGGGGGTGAAACAGTATTCCACAAAACCACTTCTTAACAATTTTATTAATCCAATCTCCAAAATTAATAATATGAAAGCAGAATAAACATAGGAATAAAAACCATAAAGACATAACCCAAAAAGGGAAAAACCACGGTGAGTGTTAGCTCACAATATATTATGATAGCACAATACCAGATTACAAGAAGGCTCGCTACCTTTGGGATCACTTCCTAGAGAAGAGGTGCTCACTGTACAAAGGCTCACTGCCAAGAGAAAGGAATATAGAAGAGAAGGTTTGGCTCACTACCAAGATATGACTGCTGAAAATGCATCTAAGAATGTTGAGGTGTAGTTCCCTTAAGCTCAGTAAACATACTCAAAAGTCTTAATAATGTTAGTTCTACTATATCTTGCTCTGCTTCACATATGCTCTATTTTTCTGCCCACTATCTTCTTCAAATCACAACACTACCTTAGATTGAATTTCCACTCTTGTCACTATACAATACATTCACTTCACACCTAATGCCTAAAATCCATCGAATATAAGTATCCGCAACTAGATTCATTACACAAGTAGGTCAGCCACCTAGACATGAAACATGTAGCCAAGAATTTCACCTTGTCGGCTCAAACTTAAGCACAAACAATAATACAGACTCAAACAATCATACTGTAGTCTTCATATGGGTCGGCATTAATCATTCAATCACTTAGATTGATTGTTCAAACAATATAGATTCTTTGCATATAGATCTGCCATGCCTGTCAGCTTATTCCTCATGAACATACTTGATCAGTTCAACAATCACATCATAACTTCCATCATAGCTCAAATGAGACTCTAAAAATCATATTCAAGATTCATCATTGATCTATTAGCATACCATCAAATCTGCAAAGTATAATAATCAACTGTTGAGAAATGCAGAACTCAAAATTGTTACCCTGTCACTGTGAAATACTATCAGACTACAAGTCGGTAAAGAACATCTTGTAGAATGAAACCAAAAGAACTTCAAAAGATACAAGTCTGGATTTAGGCAGCCATGATATGTATCTTTTCTAATCCAGAACCGCAAGACAAACTTTTTCATAGTGGAGGAATGAGGACCATTTTGCTTCTAGACTGTGCACTGTTTCTGCTTTAACTTTGTTTACCCAGACTTAGACATTTCTTCATATAACTACCAGAGGAAGTTAGAACTTGGAGACTTAAACAAGTGACCACTAGGTAGTTATGAACAACATACCTGATCTGCATACAAATGCCATTAATTATAGAGGCATACCACCACAAACATTATTACTCTACGTACTTCCCATACTTAGTCAGATCTTCTTCCGGAGTGAGGTCTGTTGGCCATACCGATACACTTTGTCTTGTTACCATCAATGACAATATCAAAAACATCCATCAGAACAGTTTCTCTTGCCAACACTCTCCCCCTTTGGCATTGATGGTAACACTCAGCGAAAAATGCTTGTGTTGCTCCCCCTTATTCTGTACACTTTGTTTTTATATTCTCCTTTAGATGTATGCTTATTTTTCACTGGTTTTCCTCTCCCCCTTTAATATCAATGGAAAAGGTGTGTGTACAAGCAAAATTGTGTCAAAAATTCTTCAAAACTATCATATTTTGCTGCATATACACAGGTACACATTTCCATCTCAATTTATGGTTAAAGGTAGAATATCATTATAGATAGTCTTTATCAGATTTATCTCTCCATTCAATCTATTCCTTGCACTCTCCAAAATATGGATGTGGCCATTTATCTGAAAAACTAACTTTTTTGCCTTCTGCACATCTAAGGTTGTATCAATTAATGCTTGTGATTTCAAGGCTTCTTCTGCCAGATTAGTCATTGAATCAATTTTTGGACTTATCAGCCCCCTTAGCTGGCACAACCTATCTTTGACTTCTTCCCTTTTATTCATCAAAGTGCTCAAATCATTGTGAATATTTACAACCTATGTCTCTTTGGTACTTATTGACTCAACTGCTAGATTATATGTCTTAGAGATATTAAGCAATTTGAGTTCCAAGTCCTTGATTTTATCTTCTAATTCCTTTGTAACTTTTGTCCAAGATAAGAAAAATTTGTATATTTTACAAGCTTCTTCAATGGCATTCTAAATGCCTTTTATTTTGTTTTCTAACAGAGTTTCATCATTTACTAACATGGTTTTTAACTTAACCAATCTCTTCTCATCAAACTCTCTTCTCACTTTTGCCTCTGTAGATTTTTTAAATGATTCAAAATGTGTACTTACTGAGTTTAATAGACCCTTGATTTGATCACCTGAGGATAATGAGGTATTCTTTTGCAATGTCGGCATCATCTTCTCCAGAATGTTGGATGCATCACTAATCAATTTACTGTCTTGGATATGTGATTTTAGCATTTCTTCGTGTCTTAGCTTGAACAATTGATACTAGTTTGAATTTCTGCACAGGTGACATTGAGGCCAGATTAATTGGTCCTTGAAGAAGTTCAGACTCATCTAGATCATGTTGTCTCTCAGAATCAACTGAGACAGCTGCAGTGTCTCTTGCTCTACTAGATACTTCTTCTTGACGTTGTTCTAGAGGATCCATGTCTATGTTCTTTTGTTGATCAATATTTTTCTTCTTTGCAGGGCTCCTTATCCGTTCTTTATTCTTATCAATATCAGCTTGTTTCTCTGGAGGAAGATTAGTCTCAGATATGCCTTGATTTGTCATATCCAATGTATCAATGTTAGGGGCTTGATCAGTCTTATCCGGTCCTAGGTCTTGGCTTATATCTGAAATAGATGTATCTTCATCATTTGCTTCTTCATTGTCATAAATGGTAGGGAGATTAAATTCCTTCAACATTTTCAGAGTGATTTCTTCAATTTCTTTTACCATCTTTTCAAAATCTCCTCCCATAGGATCGTTCATTCTTCTTTTTGTCTTGAATTTGTTATGAAGTGCTTTGGACATTTTCAATTTTTCCTCCGGAGTGATTTTAGGACATAGTTTTATTAATGTGTGATCTCTAAGCTCAATGTCCTTTGCCATGGCCGCTTCCTTTCTTGTAGACATTTTGCTTCCCAGGCTATGTGGAAGGTCAGTAATTATTTCAATAAGAGCATTATTATAAATGTCCAAGTATTGGACAACAGCAACCTCAATGATGTTCTTGTCAGCATCTCCATACTCATCATAAAGTTGGGCAATAGGTCTTAGATTACCATCAACTGTTATGGATTTCAATACATCTTCTAGAGATATAGTGGCTTCTTCGGTATGAGGCACATCTTTCTTTTGCCTTTCCTCAGGTTTACCCTTACCGAAGGGTTTCTATTGCTGGTTCCGAAGGCTTTGATAGTCTCAGATTTCATTTTCTTTACTTCTTCATCTAACTCTATTTCATCATCAACACTAACATACATCCTCTGGCCTTTGGTCTTCTTTCTCTTGCCAAATTTATCTCCTGTAGTAGATGTGGAGGGAATACCAAAGGATTTGGATGTGGTTTTGGTAGAACTAGCACTCCTTGTACTTCTCTTGGGTGTTGTAGGTGCCTCATGTTGCATCTCTTGAACTTCCAGAGGAATATCAGTTTCCTTTGCTAGCTCCTTCTCCTTTTCTTTTTCTTCTCTTTCTTTTTTAGCCATACTTTTTGTAGTTTCTATCTGCTCTTTGGTGAATCCCTTTCTTTGAGCATACTCTTCCACCATTTTTTGGACCTTTTTCACTGTCTCGGGCTGCCTTAGCTCCACATGCACTTTAACTAAAATTTCTTCATAAGTGCCAAATCTTTGTTCTTGTGGATCCCTGGGCTTGCTCAACATAAGGTCTGCAAGACCTATCAGAATATCTTCTGCTACTTCGTAGCCCATAGGTGGCACCCAAATAGTCCTAGGCTCTATAGCCACCATCATGCACTGATCTTTGTTTAAGATAAAACAGATGTCATTCTTTTATTTCTCTACTACTGTCTTAGGGATTCTCATTCTAGATTACATGGACTTCTGGAAGTTCTTGAAGTATCCCCACAATGTTGCATTCTGAGCATTCACATCTCCTAGACTACTAATATAGTCTCTTATTTGTACAGCTACAGGTTTGCTAGGATCCCAAATAATGTTACTAATTTCTAAAATTTCTCTTTTAAAATAGAAAAACAAATAGAGTACTAACATACCAAAATTGAAGGGGTACTTTGCTTCCTTACTCTTCTTCAAATTTTCTAACAGTTGCTACTGGAGAAGCTCACACAGGTCATAATCCTTGTTTTCTTTGACCATTTCATAAGCAGTGTAAATTATTGTTCCGGAGACTGAGTTTTCCTGGTTTGTGTAGTAGATTTTGTAACCAATGACCATCGAAGCAAACCTTACTACATGATCTTCATTGGTGTCTAAAATTAGAGCCCTTTTGTCAAACTGAGTTCTGGTGGCTTCCATTACTATTACATTCTTCACAGACTTCAACAGGGGTACCAGACTAGTAGAACTTAAGCAGGTGACTACCCTTATTGCATCCTTAGTTATCATGTGAGTTGACTCCAGCCACATAAACTCATCATGCATTCTACTCAACATGTACCGGACCCATGGATCTTCAGTGAAAATAGGGAAATCTAGGTACTGTAAGAATTTCTTGTCCTCCAAAACCTTGTACTTGTCTAACAGGTCATACTGATTTCTGCACAGATGATTCAAATATAGTTTTGTAATTTTTCTACCATTGTGTTCACTTAGGACAATAGGAATATAAACTCTCACATCTTCTTCGTGCATAACTCCACAGTGCACTACTGAAAAGGCGCCATCAAGATCAACTTCCATGGATTTGTAGGGATGTTTCTTAAACTTAGGTCGTGGCCTTTCAGTAATATCAATCACTTGTGGAGTAGTCATTTCCAAAAAAAATAAACCAAATTATCAGTAAGGTTTCAAAACTGGAAATACCTCTTTTGTTGGATCAAGATTTGTTTGAACTTGTCTTGAAATCACTTTGTAAATTGCTTCAGTTTCCCTTAGACACTTGAGAGCTTAGAGTGCAAAATGATTTTTCCTTCGGATACAACCCTTTTAACCTATGCATGTCAAAACCTAAGTGTCATTAATGTCATCTTTCAAAAAGTTATCAAGCACTTTTCTGACAACCACAGGCACTCTAGATTACTCTACAAATCTTCTCAATTGATCCTTTTCTTCTAGAACTTCCTTCAAAAGATTTGTCATATGATTCTTTTCATCATATCTTCATGCTGGATTCCAGCATTGGCTGACTGGCTGGGGGGTTGGAATTTTCAATGCAGCTCCCCCTGAGCCAGAGCTCCCAATTTACTTCCCGGAGGAAGTATCTGCACCAAAATCAGGTGCAGATCCATCCTTGGTATTGTCAACATCTTTCTTAATCCAAACCTTGCTCATTTCCTTCTTTATTTCAACCAGATCAACCTTTTCCTTTCCCTTATCATTCCTCTACTTTGTTTTCCTTTCTTCAACATAGTAGTTTCTTTTCACATTCTTGCTTCTGCAAAATCTTGCAACATGTCCAAACTTGTTGCAATTGTAGCATACCATATTTCTTTGTCCTTGATTCCTTCTATTGATTAGATTTGATCTACATTGATTAGCCATATGTCCAAATCTATTGCATGAAAAATGCTTTCCATTGAATGATTGAGTATTCCTTGCATTGTAAGAACCATTCCTTACCAGACTTCTGCATTCATTTGATCTATGACTAATTTTCGTGCAATTGAAACATTGACTAGAGAATGATGGAATATTTTGATTTATTCTACTCCTACATTGAGTAGCTTTATGACCAAAGTTATTGCAATTAAAAATAGTGGCCATTGAAAGACGGATACCTTTGAGCATTTTGTTGCCTGACCGGAGGTCTTCTAGGTCTTCTTCTTTGATTTCTGAACTGGTTCCCTTTGTTTTGTTTCAACATAGTGTTTTCTTGATCTAAATTTAAACTTTCTCCTTTCTCAAATCCCAAACATTGCTTGTCATCTGGATGTTTCTAACTATCGAGCAACTCCTCAAGCTTTGTAGAGATTATTTTGAATTTTTCTTTATAGCTATTAGCTACTTCCAGATCAAATTTCAGAAGTAGTACTTCTTTGGCCAATTTATCACATTCCTCTAACTTATCCTTAACAACTTGATTTAGATGCCTTTCAATCTCTTCTTTCTTTTCAACTTCCAATGTCAAACTATTCAGGAATCCATGTGCTTCATCTAATTGATCATTTAGCTCCTTGATTTTCTCTTTAAACTTCTTGACTTGCTCTCTTAGCTTTAGGATGCATTCATCAGCTTCTTGAACATTAACTTTTAGATCCCTTATTTCTACCTCAAATTTTTCAAGATCAATAAGACTTGCTTCTATTTCTTTGTTGCTTTCATAATTTCCAAATCTTCTTGTTGCCATGATTACACTACCCCAAATCTTCCTTAAGTTCTTAGGCCTCTTCCAAGGAACTTGGTTCTGATACCAATTGTTGATAGTAAGGAATATTGAGAGGGTGGTGAATCAATATTCCACAAAACCACTTCTTAACAAGTTTATTAATCCAATCTCCAAAATTAATAATATGAAAGTAGAATAAACATAGGAACGACAACCATAAAGACATAACACATGGACACTAGGATTTTTACGTGGAAAACCCAAAAAGGGAAAAACCACAGTGAGTGTTAGCTCACAATATATTAGGATAGCACAATACCAGATTACAAGAAGGCTCAATGCCTTTGGGCTCACTACCTTTGGGCTCACTACCTTTGGGATCACTTCCCAGGGCTCACTGTCCAAAGAAGAGGTGCTCACTGCGCAAAGGCTCACTACCAAGAGAGAGGAAGATAGAAGAGAAGTTTTGGCTCACTTCCAAGATATGACTACTGAAAATGCATCTAAGAATGCTGAGGTGCAGTTCCCTTAAGCTCAATAAACAGATTCAAAAGTCTTCATAATGTTAGTTCTACCATCTCTTGTTCTGCTTCACATATGCTATGTTTTTCTGCCCACTGTCTTCTTCAGATCACAATGTTGCCTTAGATTGAATTTCCACTCTTGTCACTATACAATACATTCACTTCACACCTAATGCCTAAAATCCATCGAGTATAAGTATCCGTAACTAGATTTATTACACAAGTAGGTTGGCCACCTAGACATGAAACATGTAGCCAAGAATTTCACCTTATCGGCTCATTTACTTAAGCACAAACAATAATGTGAACTCAAACAATCATACTGTAGTCTTCATATAGCATTAATCATTCAATCACTTAGATTGATTGTTCAAACAATATAGATTCTCTACATATAGAGCTGCCATGCATGTCGGCTTGTTCCTCATGAACATACTTGATCAGTTCAACTGTCACAACATAAATTCCACTACAGATCAAATGAGACTCTAAAAACCATATCCAACATTCATCATTGATCTATTAGCATACCTTCAAAGCTGTAGAGTATAATAATCAACTACTGAGAAATATGGAACTCAAAATTGTTACCCTGTCACTGTGAAATATTGTCAGACTGCAAGTCGGTAAAGAACATCTTGAGAATGAAACCAAAAGAACTTTAGAAGCTACAACTCTGGATTTAGGCAGCCATGATATGTATCTTTTCTAATCTAGAACCGCAAGACAAACTTTTTCATAACGGAGGAATGCGAACCATTTTGCTTCTGGACTATGCATTGTTTCTGCTTTAACTTTGTTTACCCAGACTTAGACATTTCTTCATATGACTACCTAAGGAAGTCAAAACTTGGAGACTTAAACAAGTGACCACTAGGTAGTTATGAACAACATACATGATCCGCATACAAATGTCATTAATTGCAGAGGCATACCACCACAAACACTATTACTCTGCATAATTCCCATATTTAGTCAGATCTTCTTCCAAAGTGAGGTCTCTTTGTCATACCGGTACACTTTGTCTTGTTGCCATCAATGACAATATCAAAAACATCCATCAGAACAGTGTCTCTTGCCAACAATCTCCCCCTTTGGCATTGATGGCAACACTCAATGAAAAATGCTTGTTTTGCTCCCCCTTATTCTGTACACTTTGTTTTTATATTCTCCTTTAAATGTATGCTTATTTTTCACTAGTTTTCCTCTCCCCCTTCAACATCAATGGCAAAGGTGTGTGTACAAGCAAAATTGTGCCAAAAATTCTTCAAAACTATCATATTTTGCCGCATATACACAGGTACACATTTCCATCTCAATTTATGGTTGAAGGTAGAATATCATTATAGATAGTCTTTGTCAGAGTTATCTCTCCATTCCATCTATTCCTTGCACTCTCCAAAATATGGATGTGGCCATTTATCAGAAAAACTAACTTTTCTGCCTTCTGCACATTTGAGGCTATATAAATTAATGCTTGTGATTTCAAGGCTTCTTCTGCCAGATTAGTCATGGAATCAATTTTTGGACTTATCAGCCCCCTTAGCTGGCACAACCTATCTTTGACTTCTTCCCTTTTCTTCAGCAAAGTGCTCAAATCACTGAGAATATTTACAACTTGTGTCTCTTTGGTACTTATTAACTCAACTGTCAAATTATATGTCTTAGAGATATTAAACAATTTGAGTTCCAAGTCCTTGATTTTATCTTCTAATTCCTTTGTAACTTTTGGCCAAGATAAGAAAAATTTGTATATTTTACAAGCTTCTTCAATCGCATTCTGAATGCCTTTTATTTTGTTTTCTAACAGAGTTTCATCATTTACTAACATGGTTTTAAACTTAACCAATCTCTTCTCATCAAACTCTTTTCTAACTTTTGTCTCTGCAGATTTTTCAAATGATTCAAAATGTGTACTTACTAAGTTTAATAGACCCTTGAGTTGATCAGCTAAGGATAATGAGGTATCCTTTTGGAATGTCGGCATCATCTTCTCCAGAATGTTGGATGCATCACTGATCAATTTACTGTCTTGGATATGTGATTTTAGCATTTCTTCCTGTGCCTTAGCTTGAGCAATTGATACTAGTTTGAATTTATGTACAGGTGACATTGAGGCCAGATTAATTGGTCCTTGAAAAAGTTCAGACTCATCTAGTTCCTGTTGTCTCTCAGAATCAACTGAGATATCTGCAGTGTCTCTTGCTCTACCAGATACTTCTTCTTGACTTTGTTCTAGATGATCCATGTCTATGTTCTCTTGTTGACCAATATTTTTCTTTGGTGCAGGGCTCCTTATCTGTTCTTTATTCTTATCAATATCAGCCTATTGCTCTGGAGGAAGATTAGTCTCAAATTTGCCTTGATTTTTCATAACCAATTTATCAATGTTAGGGGCTTGATCAGTCTTATCTAGTCCTAGGTCCTGGCTTATATCTGGAATAGATGTATCTTCATCATTTGCTTCTTCATTGTCATAAATGGTAGGGAGATTAAATTCCTTTAACATTTTTAGAGTGATTTCTTGAATTTCTTTTACCATGTTTTCAATATCTCCTCCCATAAGATCGTTCATTCTTCTTTTTGTCTTGAATCTGTTATAAATTGCTTTGGAGATTTTCACTTTTTCCTCTGAAGTGATTTCAGGACAGTTTTATTAATGTGTGATCTCTAAGCTCAATGTTCTTTGTCATGGCCACTTCCTTTCTTGTAGACATTTTGCTTTCCAGGCTATGTGGAAGGTCAGTAATTATTTCAATAAGATATTTATTGTAAATTTCCAAATATTGGACAACAACAGCCTCAATGATGTTCTTGTCAGCATCTCCATAGTCATCATAAAGTTGGGCAATAGGTCTTAGATTACCATCAACTGTTATGGCTTTTAATACATCTTCTAGAGATATAGTGGCTTCTTCAATTTGAGGCACATCTCACTTTTGCCTTTTCTCAGGTTTACCCTTACCGGAGGGTTTCTTTTTGTTGGTTTCGGAGGCTTTGATAGTCTCAAATTTCATTTTCTTTACTTCTTCATTTGACTTTGTTTCATCATCAACACTGACATACATCCTCTGGCCTTTGGTCTTCTTTCTCTTGCTAGATTGATCTTTTGCAGTAGATGCGGAGGGAATACCAAAGGATTTGGATGTGGTTCTGGTAGAACTAGCACTCCCTGTGCTTCTCTTGGGTGCTGCAGGTGCCTCATGTTGCATCTCTTGAACTTCCTAAGGAATAGCAGTTTCCTTTTTTACCTCCTCCTTTTCTTTTTCTGCTCTTTCTTTTTTAGCCCTACTTTTTGCAGTTTCTATCTACTCTTTGGTGAATCCCTTTCTTTGAGCATTCTCTTCGACCATTTTTTGGACCTTTTTCACTGTCTCAGTTTGCCTTAGATCCACATGCACTTTAACCAAAATTTCTTCATAAGTGCCAAATCTTTGTTCTTGTGGATCCTTGGGCTTGCTCAACATAAGGTTTGCAAGACCTATCAGAATATCTTCTGCTACTTCATAGCCCATAGGTGGCACCCAAACAATCCTAGGCTCTACAGCCACCATCATGCACTAATCTTTGTTTACAATAAAACAGATGTCATTCTTGTATCTCTCTACTACTATCTCAGGATTCTCATTCTAGATTGCATGGACTTCTGGAATTTCTTAAAGTATCCCCACAATGTTGCATTCTGAGCATTCACATCTCCTAGACTGCTAATATGGTCTCTTATTTGTACAACTACAGGTTTGCTAGGATCCCAAATAATGTTGCTAATTCCCAAAATTTCTCTTTTAAAATAGAAAAACAAACAGAGTATTAATGTACCAAACTTGAAGGGATACTTTGCTTCCTTACTCTTCTTCAAATTTTCTAATAGCTACTACTGAAGAAGCTCACACAAGTCATAATCCTTGTTTTCCTTGACCATTTCATAAGCAGTGTAAATTGTTGTTTTGGAAACTGATTTTTCCCGGTTTGTGTTGTAGATTTTGTAACCAATGACCATCAAAGCAAACCTTACTACATGATCTTCAATGGTGTCTACAGTCAGAGCCCTTTTGTCAAACTAAGCTCCGGTGGCTTCCATTACTATTACATTCTTCACAGACTTCAACAGGGGTATCGGACCAGTAGAGCTTAAGCCGGTGACTACCCTTATTGCATCCTTAGTTGTCATGTGAGTTGACTCTAGCCACATAAAATCATCATGCATTCTGTTCAACACGTACGGGACCCATGCATCTGTAGTGAAAATAGGGAAATCTAGGTACTGTAAGAATTTCTTGTCCTCTAAAACCTTGTACTTATCTAACAGGTCATACAGATTTTCGCATAGATGATTCAAATATAGTTCTGCAAGTTTTCTGCCATTGTGTTCACTTAGGGCAACATGAATATGCACTCTCACATCTTTTTCATGCATAACTCCA
Source organism: Cunninghamia lanceolata (assembly GCA_027924645.1). NCBI lineage: Eukaryota > Viridiplantae > Streptophyta > Pinopsida > Cupressales > Cupressaceae > Cunninghamia > Cunninghamia lanceolata. The sequence goes on along the minus strand of BSBN01000310.1, from coordinate 1,876,924 downwards.
TAGGGCACTCCTAAAAAGGTGCCATCAGGATCAACTTCCATGGATTTGTAGGGATGTTTCTTGAACTTAGGTCGTGGCATTTCAGTAATAACAATCACTTGTGGAGTAGCCATTTCCAGAAAAAGTTAACCAAATTATGAGTAGAGTTTCAAAACTTGAAATACCTCTTTTGTTGGATCAAGGTTTGTTTGAACTTGCCTTGAAATCACTTTGTAAATTGCTTCAATTTTCCTTAGACGCTTGAGAGCTTAGAGTGTAAAATTATTTTTCCTTCGGATACAACCCTTTTAACCTACGCATGTCAAAACATAAGTGTCATTAATGTCATCTTTCAAAAAGTTGTCAAGCACTTTTCTGACAACCACAGACACTCTAGATTACTCCGCAAATCTTCGCAATTGATCCTTTTCTTCTGGAACTTCCTTCAAAAGATCTGTCATATGATTCTTTTCATCACATCTTCATGCTAGATTCTAGCACTGTGTGACTGGCTGGGGGGTTGGAATTTTCAATGCAGCTCCCCCTGAGCCAGAGCTCCCAATTTACTTCCCAGAGGAAGTATTTGCACCAAAATCTAGTGCGGATCCGTCCTTGGTATTGTCAACATCTTTCTTAATCCAAACCTTGCTCATTTCCTTTTTTATTTCAACCAAATCAACCTTTTCCTTTCCCTTATCATTCCTCTGCTCTATTTTCCTTTCTTCAACATGGTAGTTTCTTTTCACATTCTTGCTTCTACAAAATCTTGCAACATGTCCAAACTTGTTACAATTGTAGCATACCATATTTCTTTGTCCTTAATTCCTTCTATTGATTGGATTTGATTTGCATTGATTAGCCATATGTCCAAATCTATTGCGTGAAAAATACTTTCCATTGAATGATTGAGTATTCCTTGCATTGTAAGAACCATTCCTTACCAGACTTCTGCATTCATTTGATCTATTAATCAATTTTCTTGCAATTGAAACATTGACCAAAGAATGATGGAATATTCTGATGTATTCTACTTCTAGATTGAGTAGCTTTATGACCAAACTTATCGCAATTAAAACAGTGGCCATTGAAAGATGGATACCTTTGAGCATTTAGCTGCCTGACCGAAGGTCTTCTAGGTCTTCTTCTTTGATTTCTGAACTGGTTCCCTTTATTTTGTTTCAACATAGTGTTTGCTTGATCTGAATTTGAACTTTCTTCTTTCTCAAATCCCAAACCTTGCTTGTCATCTGGATGTTTCTGACTATCAAGCAACTCCTCAAGCTTTGTAGAACTTATTTTGAATTTTTCTTTATAGCTATTAGCTACTTCCAAATCAAATTTCAGAAGTAGCACTTCTTTGGCCTATTTATCACATTCCTCTAACTTATCCTTAACAACTTGATTCAAATGCCTTTCAATCTCTTCTTTCTTTTCAACTTCCAATGTCAAACTATTCAAGATTTCATGTGCTTCATCTAATTGATCATTTAGCTCCTTGATTTTCTCTTTAAACTTCCTGACTTGCTCTCTTAGCTTTAGGATGCATTCATCATCTTCTTGAACATTAGCTTTTAGATCCCTGATTTCTACCTCAAATTTTTCAAGATCAGTAAGAGTTGCTTCTAGTTCTTTGTTGCTTTCATAATTTCCAATTCTTCTTGTTGCCATGATTACACTACCCCATATCTTCCTTAAGTTGTTAGGCCTCTTCCAAGGAACTTGGTTCTGATACCAATTGTTGATAGTAAGGAATACTGAGAGGGGGAGTGAATCAATATTCCACAAAACCACTTCTTAACAAGTTTATTAATCCAATCTCCAAAATTAATAATATGAAAGCAGAATAAACATAGGAATAGAAACCATAAAGACATAAAACATGGACACCTAGATTTTTACATGGAAAACCCAAAAAGAGAAAAACCACGGTGAGTGTTAGCTCACAATATATTATGATAGCACAATACCAGATTACAAGAAGGCTCATTGCCTTTGGGCTCATTGTCCAGAGAAGAGGTGCTCACTACACAAAGGCTCACTACCAAGAGAGAGGAAGATAGAAGAGAAGGTTTGGCTCACTTCCAAGATATGACTACCGAAAATGCATCTAAGAATTTTGAGGTGCAGTTCCCTTAATCTCAGTAAATAGACTCAAAAGTCTTCATAATGTTAGTTCTGCTGTCTCTTGCTCTACTTCACATATGCTATGTTTTTCTGCCCACTATCTTCTTCAGATCACAACACTGCCTTAGATTGAATTTCCACTCTTGTCACTATACAATAAATTCACTTCACACCTAATGCCTAAAATCCATTGAGCATAAGTATCTGCAACTAGATTCATTACACAAGTAGGTCGGCCACCTAGACATGAAACATGTAGCCAAGAATTTCACATTGTCGGCTCATTTACTTTAGCACAAACAATAATGTGGACTCAAACGATCACACTGTAGTCTTCATATGGGTCGGCATTAATCATTCAATCACTTAGATTGATTGTTCAAACAATATATCTTCTTCGCATATAGATCTGCCATGCATGTTGGCTTGTTCCTCATGAACATACTTGATCAGTTCAACTGTCACAACATAAATTCCACTACGGATCAAATGAGACTCTAAAAATCATGTTCAACATTCATCATTGATCTGTTATCATACCTTCAAAGCTGCAGAGTATAATAATCAACTGCTAAGAAATGTGGAACTCAAAACTATTAGCTTGTCACTGTGAAATATTGTCAGATTGGAAGTCGGTAAAGAACATCTTGTAGAATGAAACCAAAAGAACTTTAGAAGCTACAACTCTGGATTTAGGTAGCCATGATATGTATCTTTTCTAATCCAGAACTACAAGACAAACTTTTTCATAGTGGAGGAATGAGGACCATTTTGCTTCTGGATTGTGCACTATTTCTTCTTTAACTTTGTTTACCCAGACTTAGACATTTCTTCATATGACTACCGGAGGAAGTTAGAACTTGGAGACTTAAACAAGTGACCACTAGGTAGTTATGAACAACATACCTGATCCGCATACAAATGTCATTAACTATGGAGGTATACCACCACAAACATTATTACTCTGCATACTTCCCATACTTAGTCAAATCTTCTTCCAGAGTGAGGTCTCTTTGTCATACCGGTACACTTTGTCTTTTTACCATCAATGACAATATCAAAAACATCCATTAGAACAATGTCTCTTGCCAATAGTTTCCCTATCCTTAGCAATGTCCAAGGGGCTTGAACATGTGACTAAAGGAGGAAGATCATCATGGACTATGGAAGATGTGGTAGAAGTAGAAGTGATATTCTCAACATCTGTTTGTGGGGGATCCGATGTGAGGTAAGATTGTTCATCTACTAATACCCTATCTCTGGAGGAGATAGCATCAAAATGAAGAGAAGGTACAATAATGTTAAGAAATGTATTAATGATTTCATCCTCTTGCACCAAAATATCCTCACAAGTGGGAGGAATTTTAGGAGAGGGATCAAGACAATATAGTTCCATAGGAAGAGCTAAGTTAGAAGGTATAAGTTTTGTTTGGTTTGTATTTCTAATCCTAAAGAAAAGAAATATGTTTTAAATGATTTGATTCTAAATTAAACACATAAGATAAATAAGATATGCAATAGGAGTGTCTAATCAACTAATCAAACACAACAATGAAATTAGTAAGTGCAAGTGCAAGATATGTTGGGTTCACCAAATTGTAAGATAGGAAAAGAGATCTAATCAGTTAATGAATTAACTAGATCATTCTTCCCAATCAAACATTAGAACACAAGCCGACAAAGACTTTTACACTTGGCTACAGTCCTAAAGGGGGAGACAAGCTATTTGGACTATGTTCCTTTGTTGTGATCGTAAATATTTGATAATAGTAAGTTCTAGGGTTTTAAGTGACCAAATAGATGAAAACAAGAGTAACAGACCTGACAAGGTTGAAAACCTAGAAAACTCTAGCAGAGCAGAGTAGAGAAGGGTTATCAGAGCTTGTCATCAGAACCAGGGCTAGATTTGGGAGGGTCCTAGCACTAGATGCTAGTGTCTTTAGGGTTTGGCTCTGATAAATATTTGTGCAAAGATCCCTGTGTTTGTATCTTTCATCTTTCCATTGATCATCATTGTCTGCAATTTCCAATCCTGATATGCGAACATGAAGAGAGAAAAAGTGTTTGGTGTTGTTTAGGGGCTTGCCTAAGTCAAACCCCATAAATGGTGTTCCCACCTCCACAACAACAAATTATGATAATAGAGAGTGTGTTCTCATGATGAGAAAAGGCAAAACCAAATGATAAAGGATTGCTATAAATGAAATGGAGTTACCATGATCATGGAAACCCTAGTTTGCTTGATGTTGCATCACACATCTCCTCAAGGAGTTGATGGAGAAGGAAGGAGAAGAATCCTTACAGATCTGCAAGGGTTAGTGCATACATTAATAATAATCCACAAGTAGAGATCTTCATAGATCATGTAGAGAAGAAGAGAAAAAGAGAGAGAGTGTGTGCTAGTTCATGGTCCCCATTCAAATGAGAGGGAGATTTGTTTATATATGATTCCCAAGTACTTTTCGAGGGCACAATTGAGTTGAGTCTAACAAGGTGCATCACTTAAGTCAAAAGGCTGACATTAAAATGATATCTTTTGGGGCCAAACTAGTAGGACTCTAGCACTAGGCACTAGTGTCCTGGTGGTTTAGGCTCTTATAATGTTAGATGTCCAAGGACTTAGTCTTGTCTCTTAGAAAAGTATGGAAATGTGCATACATAAGATTTCATAAGGTAGAGACAAACATACATGTTGAAACAAGTTCCAAACCTAGTTTGAAATTGTAAGTGGCGACAATTTATGACACTACAGAGAGTTCTGATAAATTATTTTCACCACAACTATTTCTCCATCCTCTAAACTTCTTTTATAAACCCTTCTGAATCCTCCTTGTCGAAGTATTATATCTTGGCTAAAGTCACCAGTCACTCTACTTAGCTCTTCATAACTGCTTCTATTGGGACTTATCTCATCATCAACTCTTTCTAAAACTTCATCACTCTTCAGAATGTTGGGATCTAGAATTTGTAAGTCTCTATCTAATTTTGTTGTTTCCTTATTATTAATCTTGTAGATTGCGACACCAATGATAAGTATAACCACAACCATTACCACCATAGAGGTGATTATCATGGAAAGTAGCATTTTATCATGGTCCCAACTAGTTTGGCTTGAGAAATTCCATGAGATAATATTGTGCCTCTAGTTGGAAATCCATGTTGAAGCAAACAAACCAATTGTAACCTTTTCAGGAATAAAATCTAAGATATTTAAAGCATAGGTCAGCTTTGGACTTTCAGGTCGAAGAAAACTAAAGTTTGATCTATTAATCCATAAACACCTGGACCTCCTTAAGTTTACCATCATTATATATCCACACGTCCCATGTTTCTCTGATGTTAATCTTTTGAGACAAAGAAACACTATTCATATAATTAATATTATTAATACCAATCCCCACATGATTGTCATCTGGATCATTCGCATTGGTGCCATAGAATTCATTCATTACTTTATTTTTGAAGGTATCAAATTTAGTAGCAACCTTTTGGGTCGATGATTTATCATTGCTTATATTGTTTAATAGTCCAAGACACATACCTAATCCATTTTGTAGTGGTTGGGATCTCCCAGGAGCCATGAAGAATGTAAGACCATCAACATAATAGTCCATTTTGGTTGGTTTTTCATGGTATATTTTGAACTAAAAGTAAGATCCAAAGCCTACAAGGTCCCTAAAAGATTTACCCCATATTTCAACTAGTCTTTTGTAAACAACCCAACCCATGCCCCAATCTAGATTGTCACCATACACGCTCCTTGTCAATTCAATCCCCTCTTGTGATGCCTCAATCCATGTAATAAAAAATACTAAAGAAGGCCAAAGAAATACAAATCATAGTTGTAACTCCTCCTAGAACCATTGATACACTCCAAATCAATAAATGACTACAAGATAATGGAGTTGAATAGCATTTTTGTAAACTTTTGAGTATATGTAACCATGTACTTGTTGTCACATAGAATTGCACCCTACTTGGAGAGAGTCCAAGCATTCTAATGACACAATGGGAATGATCTCGAAGTGTGGGACCTTCTGAACTGAGATTAGACCTCCAGAGAAGGCTGGTTCCTCATTCTAAGCCTAATGCTTAGAGGAATATATCTAAACCTAGTGCTAATGCTGTAGGGGAAAAGGGGTAGAAGGAAACATAAATAGAAATTAGGTGATACACTAGGTTGAATAAAAGAACCCTCATAGAACTGAGAAAATGCACAAAATGACTAGACTCAACCAATAAACATACACAGATCAAGCTGATTTTAATAGAGGCAAGGAGCAAGAGATGATTAGAAGGAATTAAACATTCACAAACACATCATTCTTAGATCACACATAGTCAGAATAGCATGAAGAGGTAAAATAACCAGCATGTGTTTAATCAGAAGGCAAGGGTACAGTAGAGGAATGCTCTATTTGGAATCAGAAGCATATATTACTAAATCTTCCAACCCATTTTACATCTCATGTTTATGCATATATAGCATTTGCATTTGACCTAAGTCATTTACAATCAATTCTCCCCATGGGCTCTGTCAGAAAATATCATTGCCAGAAGGGACGTCCACCTGCAAGAAGTTATGGAATAAAATATCTAGAACTGGGCAGGTGGAAGATATTTTGGGCCTTGAATGTGAGCAGCTCAAACATCTATCTTCAACAATGAATACATAAAATATCTGAAGCATGGAAGGTGAGAGATTAGATTTGTATTGATGGTGAATGGGACATATCGCCCCTTGACAAAGTTTTTACAACACTTTAAATCTCTGACCCTTTGAATTCTCTGTATTTTCATCAATTCTGTGTTTAAGGGATCTCTGCAAAACTTGATTTGGCTGCTAAGATGTCTTGTCGCCAAACAAATGAAGGTCTGCCAGCAAGACACAGAGCCCATACGCATTGAAGAGTGAAGCCATCTACCATGAATCCACTTGCAAAGCCTACCAACTAGAATAAAAGCAACAATATTAGCCCCTGCATATGCCAAATCGATCGCTAAAACATCTAGTTGATCAAGCCTGCAGATTTGCATCAAATTCTGAAAGTGAAGATATCCTCCTCAAAGCCTACCAGATGAAAGAGGAGGCAAAAATAAGCACATTTGCCTTTTGGAGCGTGCAGAAATTCCTCAGGATGATGGAGATATGGGCGGTCAAAGTTACGGTCAACTGCATCTTGCATCTGTATATCACTTTGCATCTACAATTGTATATTGTTGTATCTTGCAATTGTATATACAATTGCACATGCACTTTTAGGTTCACTTGGTGCAACATACAAAAACTCCTCCTCTTTTCTACATATACAACTTTTGTATATATCAGGCCATTGGGGAGACCTCAGAAAGCGCCTCACCGATGTGCATTTCATCTTGTATCGGCCATTGTATATGCGACTTGAATCGCCATCTGAATGAGCCTCTGAATCTGCCTTTGAATCTGCCTGACACATGACACTATCTAATTGGCTGCTAAACTGAACCTGGGCCCATTGCTGAACATTTGCATCTTTATCGGCCATCAGAGAGACCTCAAACTAAGCCGCCGATAAGGCCTGTCTCGCCAAAAATCTTTTGTATGTGACTTTGTATATGCGATACAATTGCATGTACATACAATTGCGGAACTCAAAGGATTATCAACCATATTGGATCATTGAAACAGGTCCGACCTTGTATCTTTGCTTTTGCATATGACTTTGTATATGAGATACAATCGCATGTACATACAAAGGTGGACCCTAACATTTTTATGAAGCAAATTGAAATTAACATCAGATCCGGCTTTGTATCTTACCTTCTTGTATGTTGCACCTTTTTGACCTTGTACATGCAATATACAACTGCGGACCCCAATATTTTTATCCGCCACATACAATTCCCCAGTCACATCTGGATTGTATGTATTTCCTTTTGCATCACCTTTTGTATATCGCATATACAATGCGAGTATACAAACAAAACTGCATACAATCACTTGTACATACAAACATTGAATCTGACCTTTGCATATGACTTTGTATCTGCCCTTTGTATCTACAAATATACAATGCGAACATACATACAAAGATGCATACAACCGCATCTCCCTTTCTAAACCAAATTACATATTCTTTTGGGTCCGCCCTTGTACATTCACTTTTGTATCCCACCTTGTATATGCAAAAACATCGAACCGTCGAGGAGACCTTGAGCTGAGTCATACCAATAGGCCAAAGTCTCGCCGATGACCCGTTGTATATTCTTTTGTCTATTGCCTTGCATCTGACTTTGCATCTTCCTTTGCATATACAATTGTATGTGCGATTGTATATGCGATACAATAAATATACATACAACGATACATACGAAGGTACATAAAAAAAAATTAAGTATAAAACTAAGAATTATCTGTAATGGAAGGCACTTGAAGACAAAAGATTTCTGGGTTTTTCTGGGTTTTTGGCAAGGATTCTCTAAGAGAGATTTTGGGAAATTTTGTAAGGCACAGGGAAATATAGGATTTAAGACTTTCCTCTTTCTATTTAGGCTTTCTCTAATCATATTTCTTTGATAGAAAGAGGGGGACAGGAATATTTTGGGGCTAGGCAAAAATATGACAATAGTACTTTCCCACCACATCACAATAGACAATCTATTGTTTCTCATAGTGTCATCCATCTTTATGGGATTTAATGATTTGCAAATGAGGTGATGTCAATAATTCACGTAATAAAGAAAGCATCTTAGTTCCAAGATGTTGGAGTGAACTAAGATTCAAAAGATCTAATTTGTCATTCTTTGTATGTTAAACAAAATTGAAGTCCATGTAGGCAAAGTCAAGTCTAGATAGACCTGCAACCTCCTTGTAAACTTAGAAATCAACGGCAGATTTTATTTCACTAGAATGGAATATATCCTTGACTCTAAATCCTTGGCTGAAATTCTATGGCATTGTCCTCAGGTCTGCTATGTTGTATGAACAAGACTTTATAGGGTTTGGTACCTTAATCAATAAATCTAATTTTTTGAAGTATCATCTACCATAGATAAGAATCAATATTGAGACTAATAGAATAGAAAGATGCTACCAGTGATTGATCCAATCTCTACCCCTTTTTCTATTAGATTTTTTGGACTAGCCACATTTGTCTAATTCAGTCTAGACTTTTCAATTCCTCTACACATGGAAACTTTCAATGTTTAGACCAAGGTCCCAAATCACTATACAAAAGCAATCATTTTGGATTTCAAAGGAAGGATTCATTATGGATTTGAAAGAAAGGATCTCTATGTAATTTTCCATAAATTGTACCATTCACCTTTTCACCACTATTGGAATGCTTCCCATGATGACAAGAATTTTGAAATGATGTGGTATGAAATTGGTGCAATAATTTTTTGTTGCTACTATCCTCCTTAGTTCTAGAGGTGTAATCTCAACGGCAATCAAAATGTTTACCTTCTTTTTCTAATATAGAAATTTTTGGAAGAGTTACATCAACATTTCCATTCTTGTGACCTAGATTTTTAGAACCAGTGGAGCAAGAATCAACTAAAACATTCTTCAAAAATGCATGGCCAAAGTAACAAGTACTTTGAAAATAATTTCCATATGGCAATGGATCAATATTTTCAATGCTTGAAATCTTGACAAGGGTTTCTTGGACACCATCTAAGAAATCACTGAAACATCTTTTTCAATTATGAAAACTTGACATTCAACATGTAATGTTGATTTCTCATTGACTTCACTAAGACAAACATTGTCTTGGCATGTAAACTCATTAAAAGTCACTAAAATATCTTTTTAAATTAAGGGATCCTTACCTTCGATTTGCATGGTGCATTTCTTTTTCTCCTCTATAGCCTATTGAACCTTTGGTTCTAATACTTCTTTCTGCTTCAACTCTCTTATATAGAGAAAACAATTTCCAAGTATTTCCACATAATCATCAAAAGTCACTATAACTTTGAAAGCATCAGACTTCCTGATACTCCTGAAAGATTGTGTTAATCTTCTCTATCAGTGATGTTTTAGCTAGAACTGGGTTTGCATGCTACTCTACAACTGTAATTTTTACTCTAGTAGCTTGATCATTTCATCTTGGTTACTCAGCATTTCCATCATTCTATCCTGAACAAAATCTACATTTTTTCCTTTTGTTAAAAATATCAAGAATCCTTTTAGCCGATAAGGGCGTGGTTCAGTGCTTAAGTCGCTCGGTTGTAGTGGCAGCCACCAGAGTTCAAACCCCCACTAGGCCAACGAGCTCACAGGCTTTACGCCTTCACTGGGCCAATGAGCTCACGGGTTTGAAGTGTTATTGCTAGGGGATGAGGTCCCCCGTGTTGTGGCCTCACCGGTTCATTGCTCTGGGCAAAAGCATTCATGTGGAGTCGGAGGGTGTGTCGCACCAACGTCATTGGTCACGTTAAAAAGTTTACCAAGCGCATTTAAAAATATATATATGTAGAATCCTTGATGTAGGAGCATCCAGAGGTGTAAGAGCAATCTTGCATCACCCAAAAAAAATATGTTGATTCAAAATTGTTGATGTTGTTTTCATTTCTTTTCAAAATAAGTATTTATGGTTCCATAAGCAGTTGAATAATTATGTAGAACCTTTAGTTTTTCCAAACTGCTATTTTTGGAAAGTTTGCATTTGGGCACATATGGAAGTGAAAATTTACAGGAAGCTTTGTAAATGAAAAATAAGACCTTTGGTGAAGGAATCAGGCAAAGATCATTTGTGGGCTAAAAGATATTAAAGTTTTTGTTTCCTAAAAAACCCCTAAAAATTATTCAGATTCAAGTTTGAGGCACTAAATGGCCCCATATGACCCCAAAAATGGGTGGGATCAGCAAAACAAATTCTTAGCACGTAGAGAACTCCATGATCTTTTCGGTGCTTCAAATGATTCGTCAATCAAACACCTGGATCAAAAGTTATGGCTCCCAAAAGTTGACCTATTTTTGGAGGGAGATGCAAAATTTGAAATTTGGCTAGAGGCCGCCAAAAGGGGCTATTTATGACCATTTTTGGGAACCCTTGGCAGTAGTAGAGATAAGGGGGAAAAGTGTGGAGTCAAGAAAAGGTGGGAAAACTGAAACCCTAGTTGATTTGGGGTTACAAAAGGCAGAAGATTCTAGAGTCTTGAGATAGGGGAGCTGAATGTGTTGCATCCTATGGAGGACTCATCCTCTGATTGTATTTGAGCTTCTGTAATTGGTGCAGGAGCACCTAACACAAGGTGGCCTCCGTGAGGCATTTAAGTTCATGTTATGTTTTAAAACAGGTTTTATGTTGTAATAAGGTCTATTCGACCAATGCATTTTTCCTTTCTGTTTGTAAGTCCCTAGTGACTTAGGTCACTTTTGTCAAGTTGTTAGTTTTAGACAGTTGGAATCAATTAGTTTTTTCCCAACCGCTTGGAATCAGTTAGTTTTCTCCCAGCCGCTTGGAATAGGGTTGGTGTTCCTCGGGGCAAGCTTATAAACCCCAAAGAAATGAATCAAAGGCATATAGATTAGATATTGTAATCAGATCAAAGCAAAGGAAATTAAATGTAATTGTGCATTGTGTTAAAGAGAAATTGAACTGTTCTGTTTCGTCAATCTATTTTTCGTTCTCTGTAATTACCAATTGCATAGGTGTAGATTTATTTTCCTTTCTGTACTTCCATTGTTGCAAAATGTCGATGTGAAGCATTCCACTGGTGAGATTTCTGTCGAAATTAGTGGAATGGATTCATTGTACCATATAAATAGAAAAATTATAGAACACATCAAAATGTACAACAATGCATATGACTATGAAAATCTAAAAGTATGTTTTGCTTGTTGTAGCTCCTTCACAAAAGTTGTAAATATAATCTACTAAAAACTATGCTAAAATCTGAACAAAGCTTTGAAGTGCAAATACAACCTTTGTATGATATTTCCCTCAAGAAAACAAATGGTTTTCATCCTCTAATCTCCAATAATCCAAGGGTTTTCATCCTCGATCTTGTAGATGAATGAACACAAGTGCTCAAACAATTTTGATAGAGTTTGAGTAAGATAAAAGAGATGCTGAAATGAAGAAACTACTTGCATTTTATAGATGCTAAAGGCCCAACTTGGGTACTCAAATTCCAATGCCCCTCTTCTCTAACAAATAATAATTAATATTATTTTTAATATTCTCCCTCCAAAAATGCCCACCAAAAGATAAGTCATAATCTCCATTTGATTCCTAGCTAAAAATAGTCAATAATTCCTCCATAAAAGCTTGTCATAGAATATGATAAAAATAGTGGGAGTTACACAAGTCCCATGAAGAATCCCACACCCCATTTTGGGCTTCATGTATGCCATAAAAATATTAATATTTAATTGGCCCGATTTACCAAATTTAAAAAATATTAAATAGCTTGGTACCAAAATTAAAATTATTTTGCCTATCACTTTCCCTAAGCCCACGGAAAATATGGAATGGTGTTTTGGTCTTCAAAATTTGATTTATATAAAAATGAGACATTACACTCTCGGATACTGAAGAACTCTTTTTGTTGCTAACCAATTTTCTCTAGGTTGTTGCATGAATCTAGAGAGAACTCCAATAGAAAAATAAATGTGTGGTCATGTTGTTGTTGCACAAATCAAACTTCCAACAAGTTGTTGGTATTTGGTTGCATCAACCAATGTTGCAGAGTTACTTGATGTTAGTTTCATTTTTTTCTCAATAGGAATACTAAGTGGTTTGTAGTCAAACATGTCAAATTTGCTTACAAGTTCACCAATATATTTTTGTTTGGTGATGAAGATATACTTGAGTTTTTAAATCATCTCAATACTCAAATAGTAATGAAGATGTCCCAAGTCAAGCATTTTAAATTCTTGCTTTAATTCTTCTATTATTGTTATAATATATTTTTCATTGTTACCAATTAGAAATAGATCATCCATATAAACAACTAGATATACAACTATGCTATCAGTCTTTTTGACAAAAAGAGTTGCATCATCAAATTCAAAGTTCTTGAAATTCAACTTCAAGAGGTGCTTGATGAGTTTTTCATAACAAGCTTGTGGGGCTTGCTTTAAACCATAGAAAAATTTTATTAGCTTGTTGATCTGAATTCAATTAGGAATTCGGGTAACAATATCTAGTGGGGAACCAACAATATTGTAAAGCACAACAATGAATAATTTGGTAATCTCATTGAGAGAGATGTACGCCTATCTGAATTGCTCATCTTCGTTCTTAAAACAATAATATTTATGCATGTTCAAAGGTCACCATGAATATCAAAGGTCACCATGAACATCAAATGTCACCACGAACATCAAATGTCACCACGAACATCAAATATCACCATGAACATCAAAGGTCACCACATCCTTTGAAGTTGGGGATTAATTAACTAACAAAAACCTTATTTATTTGGGTATGGGATCATTCCTCCCCCCTTGAGAGGCAATGGGCCCCATTACATTAATGTTCTTTAACAAATGAGGAAAGTGTTTGGCAATGTGCGCCTTGGTAAACCACTTTCTCTGATGAGGCAATTGTCCCACCTGTTTGAGGATGGTGTATGACCTATATTAAATAGGATGAATTTTCCTATTTGGTCCCTGAAGTCACTCTTTCTATAGATGAAGCTAAACTTTGTCACCAACCTGAAAGTGATAAGGCATCCGATGTTGGTTATGTCACTCCTTGTACTTTTGGTTGGTGTGTTGCACTATCTCGTGAACTTGTTGTTGAATATGGCAAATCTTTTCTACAAACTTGGATGCCTTGTCAACCTCCTTCTTGGCATGTGGTTATAGCTCATCCATCATGGCTAGAAGTGCAACTTCCATAGGAGCTAATTGTTGGTATCTATTCTTTAAAATGATCTTGTTTAGGGCTTAATAATTAATGCATAGTCGCCATGTTCTATCCTTCCTCTTAGCTAGAATGATTGGACTCCCACAAGGTGAGGCACTTAGGTGAATGTGTCCCTTTTGAATTGACTCTTGAATTTTTTGCTTGATCTCGTCATTCTCTAAAATTGATCTTCTACACAGTGGCCCATTTAGTAATGGTGTTTCTGGGTTTCTATCAATTAAATGTTTGACTTGGCAGTACAATGGAACCCCCTGTTGCTGAGGTGAATAGATTATGATATTTTGTCAATATATGATTCATCTAATTCTATTGAATGGTGGTGGTGGTTGTGCTGGTATGAGTTCTGGCTACAACTTTCGTTGTCTCCTCAGGTCAAATCATTAGCAATACAAAAGCTACAGTTTGAGCAATCAAACACCTACACTTTTTTACACTAATTAAAGATGCAGATTTTGCAAGACTTACCTCAAATATCTGATACTTTCATTCACCCAACTTGACAATAACACTGCAAGGTCTAGACTCATAGATGCCATTATACTTATACATGTATGGTTTTCCCAACACATCACATACATCCAAAGGTGTCACGTCACTGATTACCTCACCTTTGAATGGTTTGATGGATAGGATAAACAACACTACTTTCTTACCTAGATATCTCACCCTTGGCTCACCTAGCTCATAGAGTATGGTTGTGGATGGGGTGTTGTCTGCAAGTTCAATTTCTTGACAATCTCAACAGAGATCAAATTCTTTTGACTCCCACTATCAACAATGAAATGTAAGGCTTTCCCATTCACCCACATCTGTGAATGGAATAGGCATTCCTCATCTTTGTGAGGCAAGATTTTAGCAATGGAAACCATGGCATAAGGATCTACCTCAATGATCTTATCACCATCCTTTTGTTTAAAAGGGTCTGTAGGCAACAAATCAACTTCTTTCTCCACTTCATGTGTATATGTCATTAATGTCTTAGCAACTCAGTAGTCTTTAGTGTTGTGCCAAGGACTTTTGTGAATTTTACACCACATGCATGTGTCTTTTTAGCACCCTTATCTAATGTTGGTGATTGTGAGGAGAATCTGTTGGTGGTCTATTTTCCTACAAACTCACTATTGCCTTCCCCTTGTGATTTTTTGTTTGTTGGATAATCCTTTTTTCCTCTTTCTTTAAATTTCTCTTCAATTTTTGTTGCATACTTGAAGGCAGTTCCTAGTTTTTCAACATTCAAGAAATCCATCTCAATTTGAATATATCAATGCAACCCACTACGATACTTCAAAACTTGATGTTTCTCTGTATCTTGGATGACAAGATTGGCAGATAATGCACGGAAGGTATTAGTGTAGTCTTGAATAGATTGGTCCTTTCCTATCAAAGCAACTACCATTGCATATATGTCTCCTCATATATGTCTTCTAGAAAGTATTCTTCTTTGATGTATTCCACAAATTCTCTCCATGTGGGGCTATCATCTATCTCCTTATCGAATTATTGATCATCAAGGACTTGTCTGGATGACAACTTAGTCTCCCATGATTGTTTCACATGGCGTTCAACTTTGAGGAGAGAAAATGTTATCTTTTTTGTATTAGAGAAGTGATTCATGGAAAAATATTTTTCTAATTTTGATAATGAGTCATCTACATAATCTACATCGATTTTTCCTTCAAAGTTTGGAATATCAAAATTCACTTTCACCTTGAAAGGGGTGTGATCACTGAACAAATTTTCTATTTTTTTTTGTACATCGATTTCCTCTATTCTGCTAGAGCAACTTAGAAAATTGGCTCATCAGCTCCTCATGTTTTTTTCTTAAAGCCTCTTCAACCATCACCTTGAAGGGATCTGATGAATCTCCATGTTCTTCCACCATCTTTGGTCATGCGCATTTCAAAGGGAGATAATTTGATAGATTTTGTGTCTCCAATCCCAGCCTTTGATAACCCAACCTCGTGCTATGTGACATACAGGGGTGAACAGGCTCTGGATACTAGGTTTGAATTAGAAATCAACTTCCTACAATTTGAAATAGACTAAAAATTAAAAGTGTACCAATTCATACATTGTACTAAATTAATGCCATTTTATCATCCGAGCTCTTCAGTCTCAAAAATCTGCGAATGTCTCACACTTTCCATTGTTAAGGATTATGTTGCATGAAATCTAGAGAAAAAATTCAAACTTGTTGAAGAAGATCTCAATATTTTGTGTTGTAGAAAGAAACTAAATCTATGCATGAAGGATGTATAGGAACTATGTACAAATCCTTTTCTTATTTCAATATAAGTCAAGTATGGTTTGATTTTCAAATGTAGTTTGTTTAGAAGACCTTAGAAAATTGTATTTGTTGATCCAGAGTTTAGTAAATGCATTCTCCAAAATGAGGGAAGGCTATTTCAATCCAAATATTTGAGACTTTTGGTAAAAATTATAGGCAAATATGGTGTGTTGGATGTTCACAAAGAACTACAGATAAAACTTCATAGAATTGTTATGAATTTGTTGAAGCACGAGAATCTAGATTCTGACTTCATGGAAGAGAGACTGAAAACTCCATGCTTTCTTGTTCATTGCAGTCATAGATCCGAATGGTAAAGAGAAGCAGCATTGGCAGCCCTTGATAATGAGGGAGAATCCAAGAGTTGCAATATCTTCCCTCCTCAAAGATTGCCTCAAAAATTTGAAATAATAGGGAGCAACACATGTTGTGATCACATTTATAATGTCTAGAAGGGTGACACCAGTGGTTTATTATATCTGTTTCCTAATTTTTATTGGCAATCTATGTTAAATTTAGTACTATGATTGTAATTGAGAGATATGGCATGAACAACATAGATGGTGAGGAAATCAACATGAGGAAAAGCTCCTCAAAAGCAACTAGCAACAAAGGTAGTAAGAAAGAGCATGCTAATAATGGGAGGAGTGAAGAAGCCACACCATTTTTGACCTGACACTATTTCCCTTCAAGAGATCCACAAATACTAGAAGAGCACGGAGATAATGATTAGGAAGTTGCTCTTCCAGTGGCCAGTGAGGGAGATTGCATAGGACTTCAAAACTAGGATGTGCTTCCAAAGCCCTTATACCACTTATTTGAATTCAGTTAGGAATTTAGGTAACAATATCTGATGGGGAACCAGCGATATTGTAAAGCACAACAATGAATAATTTGGCAATCTTTTTGAGAGAGATGTATTCATGTTCAAACAATCAGTCTTTGTTCTTAAAAGAATAATATATATGCATGTTTAAAGGTCACCACATCCTTTGAAATTGGGGATTAATTAACTAACAAAAACCTTATTTATTTTGGTATGAGATCACTTGCATACTTCGTGTTCTTAACCATTGAATGCATATCCTTTTGGTTGAGTCATATATGTTGTTTCCTTGAGATCACCATTCAAGAATGTAGTTTTTACATCTATTTGATGAAATTTTTATCCATATTGTGCTGAGAGATCAAATAAATCATGAATGATAGTCCACTTTGCTATAGGTGCAAAGGTTTCTTCATAATATATGCCCTTTTTTTAAGCACATCCTTTGCAACAAACCATACTTTATATTTGTCAAGTGAGACATCTACTTTATACTTGTTTCAAAAGACCCACTTACAACCAATAGGTTTACAACCTAGTCGAGGATCAACCAACTCCCAAGTGCTTTTTTAAAAAAGCATCATACTTGTTTTGCATAGCCTTCCTCCACACTACCATATTTTTAGCTTCTTCAAAGGAAGTTGGCTTTGATTCCATTGTTCATTTCATCAGTAGACTCCAAGTTACCTTCCTTATTAGATTGAGATTGCCTTGCTTTGTATGAACTTCTTATTCCTATCTTACCAATTTTGTTAGGTCTCAAATCTTTAAGAGTTTGGTGAACTTGTTTTTCCCATTTGTGTAAACATCTAAGTTGGACTATTGGTGCTTCCATTTCTTGATCAAAAGATTCTCCATTGTCTAACTATTGTTGTATAGTTATCTAAATCCCATGTTCATATGAAGTTTGAAACTCTTCATGTTAGAGGGGGAATCTTCTTAGACATATTGAGTTAGAGGTTCCAAATGTGGTTCCAAGTGACTTATTCCCCCTCCCCAAACTGAGGAATCTCACAAGGATGTTCTTTCCAAGAGACAATATTGGTAAATGTTTCAAGGCGTTGTAACGGGTGTTCAACACTAACAATACTTTTGGAGGATTCACAAAATATAACATCACAAGCAATAAGAAATATCTTATTGACTTCACTATACAACTTATATGCTTTTGAAGATTTTGAATAGCCTAAAAAATACATTATGACTTCAATGATCCAACTTACTTCTTTTCTCATTGGGAATCAAAGCATAACAAGTGGAGCCAAAAATCTGCAAATGTTAAATGGATGGAGGATAATCAAACCAAACTTCATATGGAGTCACCTAATGAAGAGTAGATGAAGGAGATCTATTGTGTAGATAAATTGTTATTCTTGTTTCTTTTGTCCAAAAATGCAACCGTATTCCTTTGAAATATAAGATCGCTTGAACCATATTCATGACAACTCTATTCATTATTTCAACAACACCATTTTGTTGAGGAGTACCTAGAATAGTGAGATGATGTTGGATCCCATTTTGACAAAAATAATCTTCAAGAAAATTTGAAGTAAACTCTTCACTATTATTTATTTGAAGAGGACCAATTTTAGAACTCTCCACCATTGTCTATTAGAAGAGTACCAATTTGAGATTGATCTTTATTTGCAACCATAATTTCAAACTTCTTAAAAGTTTCAAAAGCTTTAGACTTCTTTTGTAAGAAACAAATCCAAGTCATTCGTCTATGATCATTAATGAATAACATAAAATGCTTACATCTTCCAATAGAAGTTACTAGTAAGTGCCAACACAAATCAGAATGAATGAGTTGTAATTTTCTATGTGCTCAGCAAGTTGAATAAGGGAAAGGATCTCTATATTGTTTTGCCAAAATACAAGCTTCACATTTTTCAACTATCTTGGACAAAGTGGGTGAATCTAGAACATCATTCTTTTGCATGATTCAAATGCTATCATAATTAACATGTCCAAATCTTCTATTCCATAAAAGACTAGTTGAAAGATTACCTTCTTTAGTAAGGTAAGCAAAACTCTTAGAAATGGATAAATTGCCTTTGATTTTTAATAACTTGCCATCTTCACAACTAGTATATGTGACTCGAATATATGACTTATTTTTTACTACCACTTTTCCATCTTCCCATAAATGGAGTGGCCTTGTCAAATTAACACTAATGACAACAAGTTACATCGTAATTAAGGAAGATAGAAGACATCAAGAAGTACAAAATTTGGAAGGCCAAGCAACTTGAGCCAAATGGTTCCTTTTCCAAGAAGCTTGAGACTTGTTTTATCTATTAAAGAGATAGGTACACAAGCACTTTCATGAAACTCTTCAAAATATCATATGTTGGGCGGCTCTAATATTACACACCCAAGCATCATGTGATGCATCCATTGAAGTGTAGTAGGAAAACTCTTATATGAAATGAACAAATTTATCACGATCACTACCACTTGAAAAATGGGCACTCATGATGCTTTATCATTATAGTGGGTAGTATCTTTGTGAGGAAATTAACCAAGTTGGTCAAACCATTTCCTACATAACCCTAAGAGATAAAATTATGCATTCTATCTTATAGAATAACCATAATGCAAATATCAAAGGCATACCACAAGATTACACAAGATACACCCTAAAAAAACCCTCAAGAGAAAAAAACTTGGCCTCCAAAAGCATCCATACTTAATGTATTATTTGTTGAACACACCTGAATACTAAGAGGGGGGGTGAATCAGTATCTAAACAAACTTCAACTTCTCCGGAGTAGATTAAAACTTAAGCATTACAGCATTAACATAAACATGAAATATCAACACAATGCACATCAACACATAACACCAGATATACGTGGAAAACCTAAGAAGGGAAAAACCACTGTGAGGACTAACTCACAATATATGAAGCTCAAAATAACAACTTTATTTTAGGGCTACAACCCAAGGAAGCTACTACTCCCTGAAAAATTTTGATTTAGGGTCACTCCCAAGGAAGCTACAACTCCCTGAAGACTTTGTTTTAGGGTCACTCCCAAGGAATCAACTACTCCTTGAATTGAGAATAAACTCAAAAAAGATTACAGTATGACAATCCTTCTACTGTCTAAAAACTAACATTGAAGCTCACACCTTTGATGATTTCAATTCTCCCTCTTCACACTTTCTTCTAATGATTGGATCTGTTATACACACTCTACACTTCCCTTCTATCATAGAAATGTCTTCAAGATGAATCAGGACAGCCTCTAACACTTTTACTCTTTCTCCTTTCGTCAGACATAACAATGCATATAATTTTCATATTCTGCTCTTCAACTCTCACTTATTCATTTCCAACCTCACTTAGACCAACTAGTTTTATAATATATACATGTCATTATATTGATTTCATTACAAGTCAGCCAATAAAACAAGAATATTACATTTTACAAGTCGGCCAGAGGTCACAACACATGAAATATGCATAGGGCAAGCCCTACCATGAGCTACACGCTACTCCAGGAGAAAACACATGAATTGTAGATCTCAATACATGCTTAGTCTGGTCCTAAACATCATTCACAGCACCATTCATCAAGGAATCACCTCCACACACATCACTTATTTGAAATAGAACAACCTTAAGCAGGAATAAATGAAATTTGAAGTATAACGGTCACCACCACTTGAAAAACCTTGTGCGGTACTGAAAACATAAAAGATCTTCATGAAATTCTTCCAGATGAGTCTTCATGACTCATACAACACCTTCAAATACACCTCTAACTCCACACAAAAAATACATTGTGTTGCATACCTTAAAACATGCACATAGAGATCAAACAGCCATCTAGAACACACTGTAACACACTGTCATTGAGAAACTAATCTTGTGGATCACCACACTTAAAACTGCAAGGATGCATGTAATAGACATCCCTAAACATGTCCACAAAACCACATAGGCAATTATTTTCTTCCGTAGGAATGTGGAGCATTTCAACAAGCTTTCAACACAACTTTTCTCAGATAAGATACAAACCAGAACTCTACCACTTATAACTTTCACTGCGGAAGGTGTAGAAACTTGAAACTTTGGAAATAGCACCTTCAAAAGACACTGAACTTAAATTCTAAACCAAAAGACCTCATCTTCAAATGTGGAGGAATGCAGAGCCAAACATTACCGCATAGTGAATATCTTCTTTAGAATCAACACTGTCTTCAAACTTTCAATTGCAAAACACCCTTCTGGTAATCCAAACATCATGAAACTTGGAAAATACATGCTCTGACACTATATGAAGCTATATTCCAATCTGTAGAGGCACAACATCAAAAGCATGAAGATGTGGAGCAAACTTCTAGATAGTCTTCAAAATAGTCTTCCTATAGCAGAAACTTTCAGTAACTTCCAGAGGCCAAAACCTACATATAACAACATATACATCTTGAAAACAACAAGAAGGATCAAACAACATGTCATAGGCCATCAACAACATGTTTTCATCCTCAACATAGCTTAATATATCATCATTCATCTTAGTGTTTCTAATTCCCATCTTAATGTTTCATCATGAGAACATGGCATCCAACCATGAACTGTATCTTCTCTATTGGACATGACATCCAACCATGAACTTATAATTATCATCTTAATATATATTCTTTGTTGTCATTGGATAATACATGACATCCAACCATGAACTTCTAATTCCCATCTTAATGTATCTTCTTTAGGACATGACATCCAACCATAAACACCATCACACATCCATGATAGTGTTGACATCAATGACAACTAAATGCCAACAATCTCCTCCTTTGGCATTGATGGTAATACATACCTACACATTCTCCCCCTTTGACATCAAGGACAAAGGGTAACTTCTCTCTTAGGTCATAATTTTTTGCAACAAACAGACTCCCCCTATCATCAGCAACCACTACCTACTCCCCCTAAGAGGTAGCCACCATCAGTCCCAGAAAAAGATATAACATGAACAACTTCTCCTGAATAGATGCACTAGTATGCATCTAGCAAGAAGGAGGGGCAATTACCCCTAACCTCTGTTGGAGATCCTCAAAAGTGTCCTTTGCAAGAGCATTTGTGAAAATATCTGCAATTTGATCCTTTGTTGGAACATATTCCAACTCTACTTCCTTATCTGCAACCTTCTCTCTCAAAAAGATATACCTAATTACTATATGCTTGGTTCTAGAATGCATCACTAGATTCTTGGAAATATTGATAGCACTTGTAATGTCACACAAAATAGGAATAGGCTCATCATACCATACCTGGATATCCTTCAGGGTTTGCATCATCCACAACACTTGTGTACAGTAGGATGTTGCTATAATATACTCTGCCTCTGCAGTTGATAAGGAATTGAATCTTGCTTCTTGCTCTATCATGAAACCAATCTACTTCCTAAAAAGAAAGCACTGACACTTGTACTTCTTCTATCATCAACACAATCAGCCCAATCAGCATCAGTGTAAGCACTCAAATCAAAGTCATTACCTTTTGGGTACCATAAGCCATAATCCAGAGTTCCCTTCAAGTATCTGAAAATTCTTTTCACTTCCTTCTCATGTGTTTTCTTGGGATTAGCTTGATATTTGGCAACCACACATACTGCATGCATGATATCAGGTCTAGAAGCAGTCAAGTACAATAATCCTCCAATCGTAGATCTATAGGAAGTCCGATATCCCCTTCGTTGAGCTCTCCTAATGAATAAATATTTAACCAATTTTAAAAAATAAAAGATTCTTTATTTTGTCAAAAGATGCTTTCTTTTACTTTCTAAAAAATAATACATTTTAACAATCTTGCAAGTTTATAGAAAAAGTTGGGTTAAATGTGAGTTAAAATATTATTAAAATATATTTAAAATATTTAAATTTTTATAATAAGTTGGAGTGAGAAAATGAACTTTCTTCTATTTTCTTAAACGTTACTTGAGTTTGTTTTTTAATTAATTAATTTATAATAATTATAATAGAAACAAAAAAGTAAAAAGCAAAAAAACTAAAGTAGACTCTAAAAAATAAAAGAAAGTTCATTCTCCAACTTTAATTTATTATAAAATAAAATAAATAATATATATTAATAAATTACTATATGTGTATAAACATTAATATAAAAAAATTTAAAAATAATAATTGCAACTATTAATTTTTATTTATGTTTATTATAAAATAAATCAAATATTTAAAAATGTATATATTAATGTATGTGCGTATATTAATATAGAAAAAATAAAGTAATTACGAATTTTAAATTTTTTATTATAAAATAAAACAAATGAATAAATAATATATATTAATGTAAAAAAATTCAAAAAATAGTAGTTGTTTTAAATTTTTTATGTATGTTTATTAGAAAATAAAATAAATGAATAAATTATGTATGTATGTATGTATGTATATTAATATAAAAAAATTAAAGGAGCAATTGGAAATTTTTAATTTTTATTTATTTTATATGCAACAATATTATTTATAACA
Organism: Cunninghamia lanceolata; assembly: GCA_027924645.1. NCBI lineage: Eukaryota > Viridiplantae > Streptophyta > Pinopsida > Cupressales > Cupressaceae > Cunninghamia > Cunninghamia lanceolata. The sequence continues at coordinate 1,853,346 of BSBN01000310.1, read as the reverse complement.
AAAATATTTTAATTTATTTTATATGGAGCTGCAAATTTTTTTAATTTTTATTTATTTTTATATAGGTTAATTTTTATTTATTTATGTGGCAATTTTTTTAATATATATAATACAAAAATTAAAAAATTAAAAAATCCTCTTTATATTTTGTATTAAAAAAGTTGAGAAAAAAATATAATCAAAAAAAAAAATTAAATTAGAAACATTTATTTATATAACTCAACTTTAAAAAATCTAATTCAAAATTTTTTTTAAAAAAATTAGAAACATTTATTTCATATAACTCAACTTTAAAAAATAAATTAACTTGGGTTAGCTTTTTAGTGTTTTTAGTTATTGGCTTTTTTAATTTTGAGAGAACATGTGCATATTTTAATGATATATATATATATATATATATATATATATATATATATATATATATATATATATATATATAATTTATTTATTTAAAATCTTAATCTAGTTTTTTCAAATAGGAGAGATTTTGGGGGTGGAAAAACCTTATGCAACCTCTGAAGACTCATTATTTTTTCTCAAATGACATCCAATGACCATGGGAGTACTCACTGGTTTTGAATCCTCCATACCAAACTTCTTCAACATCTCTTTGACATACTTAGCTTGAGAGATAAAGATACCATCATCTAGCTAAGTAATTTGAAGTCCAAGGAAGAAAGACATCTCACCAATCATAGACATCTCAAACTCTTTTTGCATTTCTTCTACAAACTTCTTACACATATCATCATCTCCACCAAAGATGATTTCATCGACATATACTGCAACTATCAATATCATATCTCCTCCTTCCTTGATGTAAAGATTGCTATATGTAGTACCTTTATTGAAGCCCTGTTGAAGTAAGTACTTGTCCAACCTAGCATACCAAGCCCTAGGTGCTTGCTTGAGACCATACAAAGCCTTTTTGAGTCTGCACACCATGTCCAGATCTTCTGATATCTGGAAACCATCTGGTTGCTCAATGTAAACCTCTTCCTCTAGATCACCATTCAAAAATGTTGACTTGACATCCATCTGATATACCTTGAAGTTCTTATGAGTAGCAAGGGCAAGGAACATTCTAATTGCCTTCATCCTGGCTACCAGAACAAAGGTCTCCTCAAAATCAATGCCTTCAAATTGAGAGTAGCCCTTACATACCAATATTACTTTGTTCCTTACAACTTCACCTTCTTCATTCATCTTGTTTCGAAACACCCACTTTGTTTGTAATGTGCCCCCTGATAGGATATGTAATCTTCTAGATTTTTCCTTGTCTATTTTAATCTATTTTTTACTTTTCTAATTTGCTTTGAGTTTAGGGTTTCATTGAATATATTGCATGTTTGATATTTGCATTGAATACATGAGAGCATATAGCATAAACCCAGAAAATCTAAAATAGATATTAGCAAACTAACAGCTACCCAAATAGCAATGAGACAAAATATGATTTATAATAACATACCCATATGGAGTTTTACAACTTCATGTCGGGGTCATTGCTGAACCAGCTACATAAGCTATCAAAATCTCTTCATAATCTTCATACAATGCAATAAAAATCAGATATCAATGTTGCAACTCCATAAATGCTCATAGACACCAAAGATAGATGTATTAGACATGACAAAAGTAATTCAAACTGCTCCCAAGAAGACCCACATCACTCCTGAAGGTGTATGGCCTGTTGTAGGCTCTATAGCAGCAATAAACAACTCTAAATCACCTCCAAAAATCTATGTTGTGCATCAGTTATTTCTGCAGGGTATGGACGACCTCTAATGGCAACCTAAACTCCTCAAACTCCCCACAAATTTGTTGCTAAAGGGATGTACGGCCCTCTAAATGGTACGGCCAGCTGAAGGAAGTCTCTGGCAGTATAAAACCACTTCAAAAATGTATAAATCTGCCCATTAAATCCTTGTTATCAGCTGCATACTGAAACACTATCAAAATGTTCATTTCCGGCACTAAATCTTCTCCAAAATATTTCTAGCGAATGCACAATTGAAGCCTCTGGATGAAGCCTCCAAGAATTGACCAAGTGAGTTTTCATCCACAAAGCCAAAGATCAATTCCTATCTTGCAGAGGTTTTCATCTCAGCAAGACAATACCAAGCTAGGGAGCCAAGCTCCAAAAACCCTCATGGGAATATCTCAACAAGAGAGAAAAATCAATATCCAAGCATATCCAAATGAGAGCACTTTTCCTCCTTTTATACTTTTCCAGCTGGGAGTCTCTAAAATCCTCTTGCATATGGGATAAAACATGAGAGGGAAAATATATTTTAAAATATTATAATTCTCTTTAATTATTTTCTCAACATCACCCTTAAAGTCCCCTCTTTTAAAACAACATTAAGTTGTTGAGCCTAGGCACCAAGGTCCAATATTAAATAATAATGTTTAATTTACGGACTTTAAAATGGAGGCCAAGATGATGTCAGAAACCAATGATCTATAGCTCGTTGGAAAGGTCTTGACAAGATGAATCCAACCCCACTCTCAAAATCTCATTCCGGTGCCAATCCTAAACTTACTAAAAATAGTAAGTAACGGCCAAGAACAAACTGAGCCAACGCAGAGGGTGCCAACTGGACCCACAAACCATCTGATAACTCTGAGCTCAGTACAATGTCTATGAGAGCCAACAACTAACTGCCAAGTCACCCAGTCAGCACCAAACTGCCACTTACTAAAAATAGCAGTGACCACCGAGGACCAAAGAGAACAAACCCATAAAAACCCAGAAAGATTAATGACATGTAAGCACTTACTATAAATAGTAAGTATGGACAAGTTGTCTGAAAACCCTCTGAAAAGTGTCAACCAGCTCCTCTGGATCACCCGAACACCCTGGTGACATAGAAATACTTCTCTGATTATACTGTCACCAACCCAGAATGTCAGTTCTGACTGAACTGCAAGAGAATCCATAAATGGGGACATTACAGTCCACCCTTCCCAAAGATTGCTTGTTCTCAAGCAACCTACACCTGTACGCCCAGATTGAACTCCAAGATCCCAAATCATTCTGAAGAATGTCCAACAACATCTCCACTACATCTGTTGGGTAGAGGTAAAACCATGCTCGACATCAATGTAAGTAGCTATCCCAGTATAGAACAATCTGCCAAACATAGGAACCCCTGGGTCCCAAAGCCAATATGGAAGTCTGCCATACACATCACCTATTGACTTCCACTACGCTACTCTTATATAATCTTCACCATGCAGAGGGTGGTTAAGCAACTCAATAGAATCCAACTGAACTGACATGCCAAACCTGTCACCACCTAGATCCCAACATATCAAAACCTCACATCCATCAATCATGAAGAGGTAAGTAAGTCTCAAAATGTCTGAACCACAACATCCCCTATTATCCCCTGCAAAACTCCTATGGATGTGCTGACTATCCAACATAGGTGCTGGAATATATGAAACTGCTCCTCTCAAATCGAGGGAATGATATAATTCTCCTCCATTAACGTTGTGAAAACTAAACATGCCATCATGCCTACTAACACTGCAACCTCTCTGAAGCCATCTCTCTTATGGAAATTTTCACGACAAAGAAGTTACAAACTCTATCTGATACATATCACCATGATGGTACTCTGATCTCTGACCCTGCAAGTAATCCTCTGAATGTGTCTGATTCAGCCACCTGTAATCTCTAGTTCCATCTTCTGTAGATGGCAACACTTCATCCCACAAGGGATGATATAAATCCTGAGCCAATCCGCACTTACAGATCATCAGGTCATCTGTGTGTGGACTAAAGGAGAAATAATGAGCACTCCTCACTATGTAGTCAAGATAAAAAGCATCTGCCTATGTCAAAGGTTGACCATCATAGTTATGAGGAACACACTCCTCATCACTCAAATCAGAAGATGGCTCATGTCTCTGATCCTGAATAGCTAATTGGGTAGATACTCTGCAAGTCCTCTCCGCATACCCAATAGAAAAGTCTCGATCTGAAAGCAATTGGAGGTACTCTAATTTAATCCACTCCATGGCATGTTGGATAGTTCACAAATTAGATGTATATGTGCCCACTACTACCCCTATCTACCTCTCCTCCAATTGTGTTGTCCAAAAGAGATCCTCCATAAACTTGTGGGTACTATAAATACGAGTTAAGGTTCGAACAACCTTATCCTCAGAAACCCTCAGCTGATCTCTCCATCCTTGTGGCTCAATAAGTTATCTATCACAATCAGCTACATAGGATGCAAACTTTGATTTGCTTCCAAGAGAGGGAAGCAAATCAACATGAGAACCGATCACACCACTGGGTGCTACCATGCATATCTCCTATGAAAATGGAGTAGTGTGGTGATCTGTCACACAACTCACTAGAAATTTCACTACTAAATCACAAGAGCCATCAATCATCTGCTCTGCATCACCTGAAATGGGACTAACCTCAGGAACACCTGGTGCGACATATTGTTCCCTACTACACTCATCCAAAACAATCATCCCATCTGTGTCACCCACACCAGTAATTGAAAGGGATGTAGCCACATCCTACACATACTCATTACCACCATATGTGGATGTATGCTCATCACCACTCATTGCCATAGATATTTGAATTGTTTCTGTAGGTGATGAAGACTGCACCAAGCTCAACTCCACGGTAAGCTCATCTATCCATAGATTTGACTCCTAAAGGGTTGTTTGAGTGCTCTTCAAAGAGTATGTGGTAAACTCAAGCTCATAGGTGAGTTCATCGACATCCTCTTCCTTTCCCCTTAGAGCATCATGATAAATACCGTCAAGCCTGAGAAGATGATCTCTATCTAATAATAGTTGTAGGTAATTATTCTTTATTATCCCAACTGCATCTCTAAGTCCCTGAAACTCAACAAGGGAAAGTGAAAGTCTGTTATCATCGTGTTCATCCATCTCAAGAGTACTCCAACCATAGGTTGCCAATATTTGTCTAGCAACATCAAAATGTTCCAAAGCTATAGCAATCATATGGTCATTAACCTTCAATTGCCCAATCAAATGATGATGCCCCTGTGACAAATCATCTCCACACAAATCTTTTGATTTACAATCTGCACTATGGAAAGAAGCTAAATCATCATCACTCACCGATTGGCAAGCATCCCCATGTGTGCTATCAACTTCACACATGTCCTCGTCAAGTGTACTGTTGTTATGAATCTCCTGGGATGGCTCAACTGATATCCTAGAGGTTGCAGAATTGCCAATATCAATGCACACCTCCCCTATCCAAACTGATGCATGCACATCCGTCAAACAATCCTTGGAACCATCTCCATTATTTTGGTCAAAGGTTATGGCAACATCAAATTCATCACCCATGGTTGATTTAAAGTCTTTATCTGCATACCTTTCACCTAGGTCCTTTGAGGACTTGACACTTTCAGTATCAATGCTCTCAGGCTCGCTTGCAAAGTCACCTTCTAGCAATCTATCAATCATTTTTAATTCATTCTCAGAAGTAGTAACTTCAAGATCTTCATCAAAACGAGGCCCAGCTTCACAAATCTCTATTGTAGTCTTTCCCAAATCAGTAAACTCTCCTTCACACGTCTCTTGATCAATGCTCTTGTTTTCATCATACAAAGACTCAGGTTCATCTTTGTTCTCATTATTATTTGGCTACAATGAACAGGAAGTGGAAGTTTCTCTTTCACAATCTTTGTTGTTCCCACATTTATGACTAGATGTCCAAGCTTCTTGGCATGTGAAACAACGTTGCTCTCTTCTCAACTGATTCTTGCTCATTCTTGTAACCTATAAACCACAAACAATACATTCTTCTTCTATCAAGAGATGTTTAATTTTCTCAATTTTCTGCTCAACCAAGTTCTTTGACAACTCATATGTTGTAGGAGAAACATGTTGTTCCTTTCTCCAAATACTCAACAAATTTGATAACAACAACTTGGAGATGTCCTTATCTTCATCTATAATTAAAGACAAGATAGGTTGCATTGTCGTTCTAACTTCATCTGTATGATATGTTATGATCTTGCCCATGAAACAATGAAACATTTTGAATAGTACATCATCACACTTGAGAACAATCAGAAGATGACAAGATATGACTTTTGCCATCACATCTAACATCTTAACAATCTTTTTAAAAGATAAACTTTTGGTATCACCTAGCCCATGAAAGCTTTCAATAATCAGCTATAGCATCTCCTTCATTAAGTCATCACTGTAAGGTGCTTCAGGAGCTATAATTCTCATAATTTCACTGATGCATGTGATAACTGTCAATCTTATATTTTTATCAGGATGCTTCAACCATTTGGGCTTACTCAACAAGGTCTTTGGAAGCATCAATGACAGTGGCAATAGCCAAAAAGGTGCCTGAGGAATTTCAGATAAGCATTCCTCAACTTCTTCCAGAGCTAGGAAGTCAGCTTCATCTGACCAGTGCAAAGATGTCATCTTCCTATAAGCATTATAAAGTCTTCTACATTGACCTTTGTCCCAGAAAGATGTTATGATATCACATTACATGGTCAAAACCTATCAACTGCCCAACTCTGAACACTCATGCAAGTGTTGAACACTCACATGCAAAGCTAAACAGCATGTCTCATATTTTCATCTACATGTCTGAATCTGACTTCATAAGATGGCAAGATCTTTAGCTCTGATACCATCAATGTCCCCCCTGATAGGATATTTAATCTTCTAGATTTTTGCCTATCTGTTTTAATCTATTTTTTGCTTTTCTAGTTTGCTTTGAGTTTAGCGTTTCATTGAATATATTGCATGTTTGATATTTGCATTGAATACATGAAATTGGAGCATATAGCATAAACCCAGGAAATCTAAAATAGATATTAGCAAACTAACGGCTGCCCAGATAGCAATGAGCCAAAATATGAATTATAATAACATACCCATATGGAGTGTTACAACTTCATGTTGGGGTCATTACCGGACCAGCCACATAAGCTATCAAAATCTCTTCATAATCTTCATATAGTGCAATAAAAATAAGATATCGATGTTGCAGCTCCATATATGCTCATAGATGCCAAAGATAGAGGTTTTAGACACAACAAAATTGATGCAAACTGCTCCCAAGAAGACCCACGTCACTCCTGAAGGTGTACGACCTACTGTAGGCTCTATAGCAGCAATAAACAACTCTAAATCACCTCCAAAAATCTATGTTATGCATCAGTTATTTTTGCAAGGTATGGACGACCTCTAATGGCAGCCTAACACCTCAAACTCCCCACAAATCTGTTGCTAAAGGGATGTACGGCCCTCTAAATGGTGATGCAGAGTGGAACGCAACAGAGGCAACCTAACAGGAAGGAGCTGCCAACAATACAAACAGCATGATAAAATTCTCTATCGGCTGAACAGCATCATCATATTTCCTAACAAGACCAACAGCATCATCATATTTCAACAGCATCATCATATTTCAGATGATCGCAAATATCCTCCTGTCGACTACTATTTACCTCCTTCGACTGCCGCCTATCATCATCATGATAAACAACGGGCGCGAACCTCCTCCGGTTGCACTGTTCATCGGGTGCCAAACACAAGCGGCATCATCATGATATTCAATATCACCTTCGTCAGCAGGATATCCTAATATCCGGTTCTCCAAATATCCTGATGACGTTGCACTTCAACAACTTGCCTTCGATGCTCCACTGCCCGACGATACAAGCAACAGCATCATGACTCAACTTATCCGGTTGTCTTCGGAACCTCCTGATGATGCTAATACAACTTCCTGCCTACGCCGATGTCTAAACCCTTAGCGACAACAGGATAAACTCGCATAGAGGGATTTCTGAATATCCTGATGACGATGACGTCATATCCTGATGACGATGACGTCACACATCATCCTGATGAACTCTTCAACACTTAGCCAAAAAAACTCAACTTTCACACCCGCATCCGTTAGCGATATGCGGATGATGACCTTCCCCGAGAGATGATCCTGACTGCGATATATACACTGAGTATATATCCAACTCAAAACATCATGATGCACCTGCAACATGCAAATTTCAACAACTTCATGACCCGATCCTGATGGCGATGGTTTCGCAGATGATGTTGCGGCTCGTTCCGACTGGAAACGCACATGCAGACTCCTGTGTATCCTTCCACTGCATGAAAACACTCACAACCGCATAATTTCACAAAGATCATGTGACGACCGGGCCGGATCACCTTCAAACCAAAATCTAAGCAAACTTATCTTCTAGACCTAGCACATGAGGATGCTAGGCTGATTTACAGCATGCTTCTAACAGATCTCCTGAACAATGCAATGCACAAACAGAAAACACAAATGCAATCTAAGCTATGATACAGGACCATTCCACCGATTTGCAGGATCAACCGGTGGAAGGGTTGAAAGTGCCCATTAACTTGCAAAATGGAAAAGGAAAACAAAACAGATGTAACTGATACAACCAGATAATGCGAAGATGAGATCTTATTCAATTGAAATTCAAATGTCCTGAATACAGCTTCACAATGTCTGAACTGCTCTCCTGAATCTCAACTCAACACCAGTACATCAATATCAAAACTATATATCTAAACCCTACAGATCGAAGGTATATATAACAAATCCTTCGAGTACTACTAACATCACTTCCCAGCGGCTGGGAGCTTCCAAGTGGCTGGGAGAGAGGACAGCTCAGATAACCTTATCCCGATCTCTAACTGCCTCTAACTGCCTACACATACTCCTATGTTGAACTATTACATAGCATCGGTCCAGTGGACCTTATTACATGATAAAGTCAAACATACTAAAAATAGATTATCCCGTCAGCATGATGATAACTATCCTACATCCTGATCATGTATGTCATCATGCGGACCTATATCCTGATCATGTGCGGGTGCTCCTGCACCAAATGGTACGGCCAGCTGAAGGAAGTCTCTGGCAGCATAAAACCACTTCAAAAATGTATAAATTTGCCCATTAAATCCTTGTTATCAGCTGCATACTAAAACACTATCAAAATGTTCATTTTTGGCACTAAATCTTCTCCAAAATATTTCCAGTGAATGCACAACTGAAGCCTCTAGATGAAGCCTCCAAGAATTGACCAAGTGGGTTTTCATCCACAAAGCCAAAGATCAATTCCTATCTTGCAGAGGTTTTCGTCCTAGCAAGACAATACCAAACCAGGGAGCCAAGCTCCAAAAACCCTCACGGGAATATCTCAACAAGAGAGAAAAATCAATATCCAAGCATATCCAAATGAGATCACTTTTCCTCCTTTTATACTTTTCCAACTGGGAGTCTCTAAAATCCTCTTACATATGGGATAAAACATGAGAGGGAAAATACATTTTAAAATATTATAATTCTCTTTAATTCTTTTCTCAACATCACCATTAAAGTCTCCTCTTTTAAAACAACATTAAGTTGTTGAGCCTAGGCACCAAGGTCCAATATTAAATAATAATGTTTAATTTACGGACTTTAAAACGGAGGCCAAGATGATGTCGGAAACCAATGATCTATAGCTCGTTGGAAAGGTCTTGACAAGACAAATCCAACCCCACTCTCAAAATCCCATTCCAGTGCCAATGTCAAACTTACTAAAAATAGTAAGTAACGGCCAAGAGCAAACTAAGCCAACGCAAAGGGTGCCAACTGGACCCACAAACCATCTGATAACTCTGAGCTCAATGTCTGACTAAACTGCAAGAGAATCCATAAATGGGGACATTACATTATTCCTATAACATTCTTATTGGTTGGTCTGGGAATCAATTCCCATGTCTGATTCTTCTCAATTTGATCCAATTCTTCTTCCATTCCCTTTATCCATCCATCATATTTGCTAGCATCAGCTAAGGTTTTGGGTTGTACCTTTGATAGTAAACACAAGTATACTTGCTCATATTCTTTAGCAAAACTTCTCTTATTTAGCACACCTTTATTCTTGTCCCCAATGATCTGATCTATTGAATGGTTCTTCTGAACATACTTTGCTTGAGTCTTGGGCATCTGCTTTGGTTCTTGTTCCTTTTCTTCTTTCTCTTCTTCTTCTTCATCTTCAATGCATGGAAAGATATCAGATCTAGAGTCCTCTGATTCTTGTGAGATTTGATACAAGTCTTCATCTACTTTGACATTTATGCTTTCAATCATCTTTCCTAATCTCTTGTTGTAACATCTATAGGCCTTTCTTTTGGTTGAGCAACCAAGAAAGATCCCTTCATCACTTCTTGAATCAAACTTTCCTAGGTCTTCTTCATCTCTTCTGATATAGCATTTGCTACCAAAGATCATGAAGTATCTGACAGTAGGAGGTCTTCCATACCATAGCTCATAAGGGGTCTTAGTGCTATTGACCCTTAATTGTACTATGTTAGTCAGATAGACAGCAGTGTGAACTGCTTCCTTCTAGTACATGTCAGGCAGATCTGCATCCTTCAACATTGCCCTAGCCATCTCTTGCATAGTCATATTCTTCCTTTCCACTACCCCATTTTGTTGAGGGGTCTTAGGAGTTGACAGATGTCTCCTAATACCATGATCTTCACAAAAATTATCAAATTCATTTGAAGTAAACTCACCTCCTCTATCAGACCTTAAACATTTGATCTTAGTATCCATTTCATTCTCAACCATAGCTTTGAAAACCTTAAACTTATCAAAGGCATTTGATTTTTCTCTTAAGAAAGTGACCCAAGTCATTCTAGAATAATCACCAATAAGTAACATGAAATACCTTTCAAGTTGTTGGCTCTTTACTCTTGTAGGACCATAAAGGTCAATATGGACCAACTCTAAGGGCATTGAAGAAGATCAATCCTTGCTTTTGAAACTTGTCTTTGACTGCTTTCCCATTTGACATTCTTTGTATATTGTGTTTGTAGGCTTGGTTATCTTGGGCATATCTCTCACCGCATGAATAGAGTTGATCTTTACTATATTGTCAAAGTTGGTGTGTCCCATTCCCTTGTGCCATAGCTAGCACTCACTAGATTGAGCCAATAAGCATGTTCTTCCATTTACCTCCTTCAGATGATAGATGTCACAATATGACTTGATGCCTTCTACAACTAGTTTTCTAGACCCTGCCTTCCTAATTTCACAACCTTTTGCATGAAAGGTAAGATTGTATCCTTTACTGCACATTTGACTGACACTGAGAAGATTATGCTTTAGTCCTTTGACATGGAGAACATCCTCAGTCCTCTTCTTCTCATCAATAGTTATAACACCCTTTCCATAGATTTGTGTTGACTCATCACCACCAAACTTGACAGCTCCACCATTCCACTTCTCAAGGATGATAAACTTATCTGTGTCACCAGTTATTTGATTAGAGAAACCACTGTCAATTACCCAAGCTTTGGCTTCTTCTCTTGCATGAAAATCAGTCCATATCACCATTGATCTATCATTATTTTGGTTATCTTGCAAGGTATCCGTCTCTTCACATTTTTCAATATCATCCTTTTTGTTACCAATATTCAAGGCCATGAAAAGCGTTTCATAATTTGAATCGTCATGATCCTCATCTTCTGAAGAACAACTGCTCTCTATGGAATACAGGGTTCTTTTGAACTTGTTTTTCTTGTTACCACCCCTTGATTCTTTAAAAGGGCATTTAGAAGAAAAAAGACCAATCTTTCCACAATCAAAACATTTGAAAGGTAACCTACCTATGTAGTTGCATGTACCTTTCTTCAAGGTTCTTACCAAGTTTGCTTCTACCTCATCAAGGTCATCATCTTGATCAGCTGCTTCATTTTCTATCTTCTTATTGGCTTTGAATGTTGCTTCCTTCTTTGGGGAACCTTTTTCAAATTATCTCATTTCAAAGGCTGTGAGAGAGCCAAATAATTGGTTTATTGTGTATTTATCGAAATCCTAAAATTCCTCAATGGCAGACACCTTATGACTATAATATTTAGGAAGAGATCTCAAGACCTTCTTCACAATCATATCTTATTTCACTTCTCCACCAAGACCTCTAATGCCATTGACTATCTCATCCACTCGGAGGATGTAACCAGCAATATTTTCATCTTCTGTCATCCTCAGGGCTTCAAATTTGCTCGTGAAGATTTGTATCTTGGCTTGTTTCACTTTACTATCTCCTTCGAAAATACTTTCAAGTTTGTTCCAGACATCCTAAGCAGATGTATAGCTCATTATCTTCACAAGTTCAAAATCATCTAGTTCACTCATGATAGCACTCTTTTCCATGGCATTGTTCTCATACAACTTAATCTCATCTACATCCTTAGGTTCACTATTGGCAACAGTGTATCCCTTCTTGACTGATTGCCAGATGCCATACCCTAGAGAGGTCAGATAGTTTTTCATTCTTAGCTTCCAAAAGGAATAAATTGCCCATAAAACATGGGTACCTTGAGAGAACCATTTCAATCCATCCTAGATCTTTCTCAAGCAGTTAAGCTTCTTCTGAGTAGCTTGGATCTGATACCAATTGTTGAACACACCGGGATACTAAGAGGGGGGTGAACCAGTATCTAAACAAACTTCAACTTCTCTGGAGAAGATTAAAACTTAATCATTATAGCATTAACATAAACATGAAAGATCAACACAATGCACATCAACACATAACACTAGATATACGTGGAAAAAACAAGAAGGGAAAAACCACGGTGAGGATTAACTCACAATATGAAAAGCTCAAAATAACAGCTTTATTTTAGGGCTTCAACCCAAGGAAGCTACTACTCCCTGAAAACTTTGATTTAGGTTCACTCCCAAGGAAGCTACAACTCCTTGAAGACTTTGTTTTAGGGTCACTCCCAAGGAAGCAACTACTCCCTAAATTGAGAATAAACTCAAAAATGATTATAGTATGATAGTCCTTCTACTGTCTGAAAACTGACATTGAAGCTAACACCTTTGATGATTGCAATTTTCCCTCTTCACACTTTCTTCTGATGATTGGATCGGTTAAGCACACTCTACACTTCCCTCATGTCTCAAAAATCTCTTCAAGATGAATCAGGATAGCCTCTAACACTTCTGCTCTTTCTCCTTCATTAGAACATCACAATGCATATAATTTTCATACTCTACTCTTCACACTCTCACTTATTCATTTTTACAATCATACCTCACTTAGACCAACTAGGTTTACAATATATACATGTCATTACATTGATTTCATTACAAGTTAGCCAATAAAACAAGAATATTACATTTTACAAGTCATCCAGAGATCACAACACATGAAACATGCATAGGGCAAGCCCTATCATGAGCTACACTCTACTCCAAGAGAAAACACATGCCTTGCGGATCCCAATACATGCTTAGTTTGGTCTTAAACATCATTCATAGGACCATTCATCAAGGAATCACCTCTGCACACATCACTTATTTGAAATAGAATGGCCTTAAGCAAGAATACATGAAATTTGAAGTATAACAGTCACCACCACTTGAAAAACCTTGTGCGGTACTGAAAACATAAAAGATCTTCATGAAATTCTTCTAGATGAGTCTTCATGAATCATATAACACCTTCAGATACATCTCTAACTCCGTACAGCAAATACATTATGCCGCATACCTTAAAACATGCACACAGAGATCAAACAACCATCTAGAACACACTGTAAGACACTGTCATTGAGAAATTGATCTTACGAAGCACCAAAACACCTAAAACTACAAGGATGCATGTAATACACATCCCTAAACATGTCCACAAAACCACATAGGCAATTCTTTTCTTCCTAAGGAATGCAGAGCATTTCAACAAGCTTTCAACACAACTTTTCTCAAACAGAATACAGATCAGAACTCTACCACTTATAAATTTCACTGCGGAAGGTGTAGAGACTTGAAACTTTGGAAATAGCACCTTCACAAGACACTGAGCTTAAATTCTAAACTACAAGACCTCATCTTCAAATGCGGAGGAATGTGGAGCCAAACATTGTCGCATAGTGAATATCTTCTTTAGAACCAACATTGTCTTCAAACTGTCAATTGCAAAACACCCTTCTGGTAATCTAAACATCATGAAACTTGGAAAATACATGCTTTGACACTATACGAATCTATATTCCAATCTGCAAAGGCACAACATCAAAAGCATGAAGATGTAGAGCAATCTCCTAGACAGTCTTCAAAATAGTCTTCCAGTAGCAGAAACTTTCAGCAACTTCCAGATGCCAAAACCTACATATAACAACATATACATCTTGAAAAGAACAAGAAGGATCAAACAACATGCCATAGGCCATTAGTAACATCTTTTCATCCTCATCATAGCTTAATATATAATCATTCATCTTAGTGCTTCTAATTCCCATCTTAATGTTTCATCATGAGAACATGGCATCCAACCATGAACTGTACCTTCTCTACTGGACATGACATCCAACCATGAACACCATCCCACATCTGGATGACAGTGTTGACATCAATGACAACCAAATGCCTACATTATTTGGCAATGAAAACATTACAATACACTTACAAAGTCTCCATGAATACTTTTAAAACATCAAGCTCCTCCAATGCATCCTCCATGTGTCCAAGCATAATGGGTAATCATGTAACCACACATCCTATGTCATTCTTAACATATGCACTCTTCAAGAGATCTCATTACAAATGATAGCCAACCTCAACCACTAACCATGTGCTTACTTTATAGAATCAAGCTCACACAAAACTACCAAGTAGTATTGGCTAAACCATGAGAGAACAAAACCATTGACCCAAAAATTAAATATTTTCCACAAATATTAAATTTTTGTCCTATGTCTCCCACACATAAAATATCTAACCAATATTACAATACAGCTTTACTAGTGGACCCAAATAAATATTTAATGTGGCTAAACACATCACTAATGATGCACCACAAATAAATATTTATTTTACATAATTAAAAATAATTCATTTCTTGTGTAAGGTGTCTAACACCCTTTTTCTAACATCTTTTCGTTTGAAAAATTCTATCTTATCCCATGAGATTTTACATTCATGGGCTTCATGATGACCTTTTCAACCACATTGTTTACAATACAAGTGGTGTCTATCATTTTAGTTGTCATGTTGAAAGTGTCCTCTACCATTTGTACCTCCTCTTGGACTCTATGTTTCCATTGACCTCTACCTCTTCCTCAATCACTGCAACCAACTCTAGAAGAAAAGTTCTTATTAAGAGGCTTGTCATTTTGTTGAGCAAGACAAATATTTTTACCAATGCCATCAAGTTTTCTCCCAAAATCCTTTTCATGTTCTGCCAACTTGTCAACCAATTGATTAAAAGTGATGGATTTCAATTGATTACTTTCCTATAGAGACTCCAAATAAGTTGAATGAGTTGGAAGAAGTACCTTTATGTTTAGGCTATAAGATAGATATCAACTTTTCCTCTAGCAACGTCAACATCTTATTTTATGGCCCAAATTTTAGAATCCAAGCTCATGGCATCACCTTCTTCGATTCAATGCTAAATAACTTCAACTACAATTAAAGGAACTCTAATTCTGAACAAGAATCATATAGGTCTCATAATTTTTTAATGGCATCCCAAGCCAATTTACACCCTTGTATGTGTCAAAATACATCTCCATTGATGGAAGCCCTTATCAAAATTAAATATTTATAATTCTTATACTACCATACTTCCCTTTCTCTACCCTTCTATCCATGTGTCTTTTCTCATTAGGAATTTACCAACTATTATCACAATAAACGACATTGTAAATTGTAAAAATTACACAATCCTTCTTATTCAAATTTATTTCTTTATTTATCTTACTTTATTTTTTATTGAAAAGAAAGAGAGGTAAAAAATAAACAATACCTGTATGATCGCATTCTGTACAATAGGAAAGAAATAAACAAATAAGAACTTGATGAAGTGTCTACTCAAATACCCTTGCTTTTTGCAAAGGTGCATGCCATCATGTTGACTTGGATGGTATTTGTTGTAGGAATTTTGGGAGGACTAATAGTCAGCCTCAATGCTTATAGACTTCTTACATATAATAGCTTTGTGCAATTAGAACAAGAGAGTTGGCTTTCGTGTAAATTGATGGTAAGGAGAGATACCAGGCAAAGGCAAAGACAAAGCCTTCTATGCAACACAATAATAGATGGAAAATTATTCTGTCAGGATTTGGTAGTTTCTTCTACTAAAGTAGTTATGTCTGAGCACAAGATTATGCTTTTATTCCTACCCAATAATTATCTCCTGCTTTTTCCCTTATGGGAAAAGTTTTTCAGTGGGCATAAGGGGATTTACTCCATTCCTGCTTCTATACATGAGTTTTGCGTAGATCTCTTGTTTCTATTCAAAACTCATGTGGAGTAGGAATATGGAGGTGGCCTTTTGTAGATGCATCGGTTAAAGATTCACTTTTCGCGTGTGAATTTATCATGACATAGAAGAAAGTGGTGTCCTTTGTTGACACAATGCTACTTCAATTTTTAATGATCTAAAAACTAGATTTTGTGTGCTATTATTGTTGATAGAATTATGTAATATTATTGTTTTTGATAAAGTAAGTGGCAAAAAAGAGTGCCGATCCCATTACACATCAGCCATAGAGGCACATTAAAGTTCCATCAAAAAACACAAACCCAGGCAAAAAGGAATAGTTAAAAACCACATACCCAAACACAGCGGATAGACAGCGGACTGACAAGAGTAAAACAATAGAAAGCACAGAAAAGACCCTAGGGATGGTTAAACAACTGCTCCCAATCCTTCGTTAGGAACTGGTATAGATCTTCGTACTCCTTCATCTCTTTATCTTTCATCCCTTGTTTGGTAAGTTTGATGTCCTAGAGGACCGCAAGAGTGGTGGCCGACCTGTGCATGACTTTGGAGGTGAACTTGGACAGAATCTTAAACTTCCTCTCTAGCTCAGACATTCTGCCAATGAGGGCTTCCATCTCCCTGTCCTTCATGGTTTTCTTACAACCCCTATCTTTCTTGCTAGGATCATATACTGCTTTCTCATAACTCTCGGAGTCAGACCCCTAGACATTGAGCTCTGAAAAGTTACTAGGGCCATCATCAACCCCAACTGCTACTATTTCATCTTTGTTGTCTTTGTTGCCTGTATTGTCCACACCCACTAGGTCCTCCTTGCCCTCCATTGACTCAACAATCAACACCTACTACTAAAGAGCAAGACTAGGTTTTGCAGCAAGCCTAGTCGACCTTCTGGTTGATGACACCCAGGGTTTACTTTTAGGCAAGGTAAGATCCTCTTCTTTGTTTCTATCACTCCCAACGTCATCTTCCTCAAAGTCAACATCCTCCACCTCTAGAATTTATCTTTAGCCCTATCTCCATTGTCCGAGACACTACCCCCTCCACCCCCTCCTTATTCTTCTTCTGAGGAGTCTCATGGGAGGAGTCACCAGAGATAATATTTCTTTTGGCAAACACCTTGGAAATGGTCTTAGGGGTCTGGTCAACAGACTTAGGCTTGAGGATTTTACCAGTCACAAGTTTCTTCTTCCCAGACTTGTGGGATTGGGTATATTTTTTTAGGGTGATTTCTAAGATTACCGGGCTATTCTTATCAGGGTTAATACTAGGTGGTGGCAATGGTGGGTCAACACGAGTAGCAGTGAGGGTCTTAGGGGGACAGAGAGCCAGATGGAATTTGTAAAGCCTAAAAATGAGCCCCTGATGGAGCAGGATAAGGTTAGGGTCATTGGCATGCTGATCAATTGCAGACACAACCAAGGCTTCAAGGAACGACAAGTAGAAAGGAAAACTAATAAACTTGCTATACCTGAAATGGTTTAACAGAGCAAAATGATAGTGAAAAAAATGGCATAATCTACCTTCAAGTGTGAAGTATTTGATTATCATGTGGCACACATCATCCCAGGGCTTTGGCAACATCTCTCTATCAAACCCTCCTTGCAGGCTGTGTAAGACCTCACCTTTCTTCAGGAATAATGCCATTCCTTTCGGATCAAAAACTTTGCTCATTTTCTTGTGTTTAATACCATCAGTTGGCATGCCCGTCACCATCCCAATAAATTCCTCTGAGATATCAAACCCCACACCACCCACCTAGACCCGTCTGCCCTCAAAAGACTGCACAAACTGCTTTGAAAGGTTTTCGTTGTGCCCTTACAAGCATTCCAGGTAGGATGCCACCCCACCCTCTTGGCAAATGTGCCAGAGGGTCTCATTGTGCATGAACTCCTCACAAGATTCAGGCTCTGTTCGAGTCCTCTCTTCCCCCATTCTTAGATTGCACCGACTTTTCATAGGCAATCTAGAAATCAAGCTAGCTCTGACTAACTTAGAAATTTTCAAGCTACAGATAATAACCCACAAACCAATACTCACACTCAAATTAATGAGTAGAGTGTCCCTTCACCGGCCATAGGTGTTATACTTTCTTTGTTTCACAATATACGAATGGGTACTCCCTTTCATTTCATAATTAATACTCTTTAATTGGTCATGATTACAAACTGGGGAGGCTAGTCGACTTAACTCCACCATTGCTCATGTGCCTGGCCATGTGGAACCCCACCTTAGGCCTCTACATCATGATGACAGGATGGCTACCCGACGTACGGTGGCAGGCCCAACTTCTAACCTATCTGAGTTGACAATAAGTCTTCCCACCACCAAGACTACGAGTTCTCAAAGCCCAATCGTAATCAAACAAAGATCCCATTTGGCGCCTAATGTACCCCATAGGCCAAGGGATAAGGGGACTTAGGATTACAAACATGAAAGACCAAGGGCAGGACCGTGCTCCCTTCCAAGAAGGTTTTGTATCTAAATAGGTAAATTTTCCTTTCTTTTCCAACATCTCCATCTGTCCAAGCTCTACCCAAGGTTGGCCATACCATCAGCCACTTTATTTCCTTCACAATAAATGCGCCCAATTTCTTTCTCAGTGAACCCAGACAGTAAGCAAACGATATATTGTCAGTGATATCTTTCAATTTCCATCCACTGTTAGACCTGCCAAGAACAACATCAATAATAATTTTTGAATCTCCCTTCACTTGCAACTTGTTCATCCCCATTGAGTGAGCAATTTTGAGCCCCCATAGCAGAGCCAATCCCTCCACCACATTATTGGACTGAATGTCGATGCACCCCGCATAAGCAGCAATGAGGATCCCCTGACTATCTCTGAAAAGCCCTCTAGCACTGGCCAACCCAGTGTTCTTTTTTTCCGCTTCGTCAAAATTAAGTTTGGTCCAATCCTTGGGAGGGGGTCTCCAGATGGTATTTTGTTTGGCCTTCTTTCTGGTATTGTTAATCTTGGTCAAATCCATTGTCAGACCCCAATTCTTGGAAATCTGAATTTCCACCTAAGTAGGGGGTTCCTTAGCCACTTAGAGAGTGCTGGAGGACATATTCTCAGAGACCAACTTGCTAAAGGAGTAGAAAACCTCATTGGTATTTTTAACCTTTTCCCTGAATATTCTATTGTTCCTTTCCTTCCACAAAATCCACCCTAGGTGCGGGGGAATTTGTCTCCAAAGCTCCCTAAGCCTAGGGTGGGAGAAGGGAGTGAGCCAGCTTTGGGTGAAATCCTTGAAGTTTTCTGGGAAGACCCTATCCATGTTAAGTTTCTCCATGGTTTTTCCCCATATCTCTTTCAAAAATTCAGAATGGAAGAGAAGGGGTTGGATGGACTCTTCCTCTTTCAAACATAGAACACATTTGTTAACCAGTTGGAAGCCCCTTTTATTGAGGTTATCGGTAGTAAGAATTTTGTTATGAGCCACAGACTACCAGAAAAAGTTAATTTTAGGGGTCAGGTTTTTGTTCCAGACAATCTTCCAGAACATGCTCCCTTATCCATTGTTGGTCAGCAGATTGTAAGTTGATTTAACCGAGAAAATCTCATTTTGATCCTAACCCCAGAGCATTTCATCTTCCCTTGGAAATATAGGAATTATGTACTTGTTCAACTATACTTTCAGAGCCAGACACTCATGTTTCTTAGGCTAATTGATGTTCCAACATTCAGAAAGGTTCTTCCAACTCCTATGGTTGTGGGTTTGGCCATTGATGTAATTGTTGACCAACCGCCCAACATTGGTAACAACTCTTTCTTTAATAATGGAATTCTTCTAGTTTGACAATTGGCCCTCTAAGAGCCAATTGTCCTCCCAAAATCTAATTTTGTCTCCCTTACCCATCTTCCATTTAATGCCTTGAGCCAATGTACTTCTAGTTTTGATCATTTTGTTCTAGATAATGGAGCCTTTAGGAAGGCTCTCTCTATCAATTAGCCCTAACTTTTCCCCATTATGCAGGTATTTGGCTTTCATAATCTGCACCTAGTCTTTCTCCTCATTAAGAAAGGTCCAACTAATCTTGGCCAATAAAGCTTTGTTCATCACCTAGATTTTTCTAATTCTCAACCCCCCTTGAAATTTGGGAAGACAAACTTTATCCCACCCAACCAGCGAGATCCTCTTTTTTCCTCAACCCAAGTCCAAAGGAAGGTTTTCTGAATCTTTTCCAACTTTTCTGCCATGTATCTAGGTATTTTGAAGAGGGTGAGAAAATAGGTAGGGATACCCTACAGGGAGGCCTTCAGGAGTTGATGCTTGCCAACTTGGCTAAGGAGTTTGCCTTTCCAACCTTCCATCTTCATTTGGATTCTTTCCATAACATTATTCCAGTAAGCCGGGGTCACTTCCTTGACCATGAGGGGAAGACCAAGGTAAGTAGCTGGGAGATTGGCCTTATTACACTTCAGGACATAATATTATTGTTGTGTAAAAGTAGAATTACATTTTTTATTTTATAGGTAGGAAAGAAACAATTTAATTGTCAAAAATAACTAATAAAGAAAACTATTAAAATTTGAGAATAAAATTAAAAAAATGTGTTATTTCAAAGATTAATATTTATGATTTTGTATTTACATCATAAATAAATATTGGTCAGTTTATTTGAAGGATGTCTTAAAAATAAAGCCTAAGAATTGCATTTGGAAAATGGTTGGGTTGAGTGGAGGCATATATATTATTTTTGGAGATCATGTATAACTATATGCTTAGTTAATGAAGTTGGTTTTAAGGTGAATTATACAATTTGATATGTTTAGAGACAATAACTATACAATATATTGGTAGAATTTATAGCAATAAGGTGAGAAATATTTCCATGTATCTTGACTCAATTGTAATAACCACCCTGGTTACTGCTAATTTTTTTTACACATTAAGTACTAAATTAATTGATCAAGCATATTCTATCTGATTTAGAAGTACCAACCACATAGAATTACCAACTAAATCCATCACAACAACTTTGTGCCACAATTTATATTTGCACTAGAATATAGTAAGCTCCAATTGTCAGAGTCATCCCTAGACGGAGACCTAAACATCAAGGGTTCATTTGTAATGGCCTTGCCTACATATCCCCTCAGAATTAGAGGCTTTGTAGTTCGTACACCTTAATAGAGATAATTTATTCTCTCTTCTAATATGAGATCTTTGATCTCACTTTTAAATCACAACCATTAGATGATCTTGTGCTTCCAAATCCATCCATACACAATAGTAGAATAACAAGCATTCCAACCAAATGCTAGTCCAATTCCAACATTAGTAGACAAGTACACATAAAACCACTTAGGGACCTACTCAAAAAAACATCACATGTTCACACCTAATGAGTGGCTCAAGCATACATCACACATACGCAATGTGAAATTAACTCCTACATGCATCACATATGCAAAATTTGACTAGCTCATGCATACAACATGCATACCCAATGTGATTAGTTCACTCATACATCACATATACTCCAGGTGATTAGCTCATGCATGTGTCACACCTTCATAGTGCAACTGATTCATATGTACATCACAAGTACACATAGTAACTAACTAGCAAAAGGAAGAGGTTGCAACCTCACTACAAGCAACTTCCCCTTCACTTGGATCACTGACACATAAGCCCATAAGTATATCCCAACCAAAAGAAGAAATGTCAAAGCATCTCATGCTACACTATGGGTCCCATCTTTTTTCCTAATTCACTGCCAACTATTATGACAAGCAATCATCCTATACTACTTATTATCATCAAAGGCAAAGGTGTAAGTATAACACTTACAACACATGAGGCCATTAATAGGATTTCCATATCCCACTAAGCATCTGAGTCATCTTATAATGACATAAACATGATCACGGTATCTTATGGTTTTACCTCAGCTAAAACTAATGGATGTACTATCAATCACTGGGACTATTTTAACAATCGAAACCATGAGAAACATACTTTAGGCAGACATGAAATAGGAAGCACACACAATCATTTTGATACCCCAATACCAACACTAAACTCTTGAGATGGGTAGATACTAGCATCCATCACCTACATACTACTGGCGAAAGTCTGACTAGTACTGACATCTATCACTTGCATGCTAGTGGTGAAAGCCCATCTAAACCCTGTGAAAATGGGTAGCTCCCGGCATCTGTCACCTACATTCTACTAGTGAAAGTCTCTTAATCCCTATAAAACTGAGTAGCTCCTGGCATCTATCACCTACATGCTATTGGTGAAAGCTTGCTAACATTAGGACATAGCTAAATACTTCTTTACGCAGAGCACGCTCCCTGACTCCTATCAAGTTGGAGCAGTGATAAGCTTATCTATAGGTGGGTCATAGGATTTATAATATCTATGATCACTACGGAAGGAGAGAAACAAGCTACATTCTAGGATGTATTACATTCCACCTACCTATGCCCTCATAGAGCCCTTACTCCAACCATCATATGATACTAAGAATTTGGCTCCTGTATCAATCTTGGTTTAGCATTCTAACATTTAAAAAGTATAAGAATGTGGATCTAAAACATATTATCCTAAGGATTTACACCTTATACTAGTTAATCAGGTTACAATTACTATATAGGAGTCCACAAACCTTTGCACATGGTCTTATAGGTCTTGGGGTCAAAATTACTAATATGCAAGTAACACATTGAACCCACATGAGTCGGGTCACATATACATAACAAATCAACTCACAAAGAAATCTCAAAGACCATTCACATCATTTTATTGTTACTTGAAATATAGTATTTATTAAATAGAAATTCAGTCCTTCAGTAGTAATATTATACAACATTCTACTTCTAAGTACATAACGCTTACATATTACCAATCATAAAGCTTAACATACAATTACCCACTAAACCGATATAAAAGTAAACCACTGTACCATATAAATGATAATACTTGTTGTTAGTTGCTTGCATTTGGCAAAGACAATCATAAAGAATTCCATCCTAACTCAACATAAATCTAGGCACATATTTAGATCATGCAAATCATCCACCCATATTAAGAATTTTTCACACCATTAGATCATAATGGATCCATTCAACATCAACATTAAATTCAAAGTTAGCATGTTCCCACAACTCATTCATAACCCTATCGTGGCCAAGTTTATCATGCCCTTATTTCTTAGAAGAATAGACCTCTCTAGGGTCTTGAGTCTAACCTATACCTTCCTATACTTATCATCAAGCCCGGACACAATGCCATAATGTTCATCATCGAAAACTCTAATAATCTTAGTCCCAACAAGTCTAGAGGCATTATCATGCATTCATGTTAGAAACTAACCATGATGACAGTGACTCTAAAAGTCCATCCAAGATTAGAGTAAATTGTGGAAGCCAAACTCTACAAAGCTTAGAGTAGGTAAGCTTGATGATAATGGAGTGCCTTTTTTCAGGTCAAGCCTATATAGTTAGGACTTCTTAATCGGCAGGTGAGTTCATAGCGATCTGATGTAGTTTTAGCCTCAAGCTAAAACATACCAAAGAGGGAAGGTTGATTGAGTTTAAGAACACCCCATGTCTTGGAGTCATTCCCCAAACCCCTCCCCTATGGACTTGGGGTCTAGGGACATTCTTCATCCAAGAACTACCTACATAACTACTTCCAAACAAGATCAAAGTCACATGCAGTTCTCCTCATTTTAATCTCTCAAGGGTTATACACATAGGTTCCGACTCTCAAGGTTTCATTGTCACCCAATTTCATACCAACACTTACTAATATTCCCATAATCAAATCCATACCTAGATATATGCATAACAACATAATCAATATAAAATAAATCCAATCATAATAGAGCACATGACATCAATAGACATAATATCTTCATAATGCAACAAATATGCAAAGTCTCGATATGGCTCTATGTGATGTCCTACTACAGTATGAATCAATGATATCGAGTATCAAAGTCATATTATAATATGACATACTTTTTGACAGAACCCAACATGCATTAACAAGGTCATTTAAATAGTATCTGACACCTCAAAGGTTTACAATAATACCGGTAAACGTGCTTAAAGCAAGAGCAGTTTATGGGTCCTACCCAAGATAATTGGCATCACTTCAACAATTGGTTCTTCATATGAATATATACTCTCAATTGTAATAGTAATTATATTCTTAACCTTCTAATTTTATCTACCTTAAGGTGCAAGCCAATATTCTTATAAGAGTTCATTTCCCTAACTAGATAATATCTGCACTTGCCACTTATAACTAAATATGGTCATATTGGTTAGTAGTAGATGATTCCATATAGCCAAAATATATTTGGAAATTAACTTTTATACTTAGAATTTACTTGAATTGACCATGCATTTAGTTACCCAAAATTTCATAACCACCCAAAGGCTAATAGCCAATCCTTACCAATATTGAATCACCAAATCTAATAATCAATCACCACTATTAGTGAATCACCAAGAGCTTATGGCTAATATGATTTGATGATCCCACCAAAGGAACAATCCATTCCCTAGGTGAAATATATAAAATGAATCACCTCATAAATTAAAACTTGACTATTGAAGAATATCTAATAATGAGGATAACCAATTATTATCTTATGTTCTATTGGTGCATAGTTATCATAAATCTAGATGTGGGCTAGATTCTCCATTTGAATTATTTTATTTACTTTCAAAGTGGAATAGACTCTAAGAAAACAGATAGGAGACTACTTTTGTGAGGACTAAAATCCCACTCCTTAGATTGCCTCCAATAGGGACTAATTTAATACATATTAGTTCATGTGTTGTGTGTTTCTATGTACCAAGGACATATTTGGTGTTTGATTATGTTAGTGTGAGTTATGGTGTTCTCATCACTATAGATCTTGCCAAACCATGGATCTAATAACATTATTTCTAAGTTTGTTGGTCACTGGCAAGAACAAGAAGCATTGCTCAAATGAGATAAATTAGTAAAATGATGCCATAAAGGAAGAGAAATCATAAGCACCTCAGCATTCCATAAAGTTTATAGCCAACAAGGGAGAAGAACGTTTCTACTTTTCAATATCCAATACCTAGATTGAGGGTCGATCTAAGGCATGAGAAGAGCATCAACTTGATAGTTACAAAGTCCTACTACAAGGAGGTTGTCCAAAATCTTATATTAGGTGTCATTCAATATTCCTACCAAGTTCTTTCTTTAATTCTACAAAATTCTTACTGTGATAGTTGCTTGCTACAACCATAAAACCAACGAATATTATATTCTAAATAATTTTGAAAGCGATCATAGAAAAACTTGCATGGCACATTCAAGATGGGATCTTTTAAAAAGGCCTTAGAATCTTTTAAACAAATGCAACTAGCAAAGTTAGTCCAAACTCCTAGAATTCCAACAACTTTTGATAGTAATACTCATATGTAGAGATCAACATAGCTTAACTATTTCTAGCTGTGGAAGTGGATAATTTGGAATCCAATGCTATTGTAGGAAAGTAATTGTGTAAGAAGAGTATACTTAGCTCTAGGATAGGTTGAACATATTTTTTTATTTAATCGCTAGAATCTTCCTACAACTCCACGCATGATGTAGAAGATATTTCTATTGTATGCATTAAGACTCTCTCAAGTAGACGTTCCACACCAAAACAATGATCAAAGATTTTCATTCATTGTACCCTAGATCTCAAAGAGAAGTTTTCAGCAAGATGGCAAACTAGAAGAAATAAAAACATATTTTGCTAATAAAGCAAAGGATAACTAAACTTAATAACTACTCACTCATCACCTGGGTTAATAAAGTTGTAAATAAAGAATGGCAATGTTAGTACTCAAGGCTTCTTAATAGACTAGGCTTCATTTCCCTCTCTTGCGATACCAGAGCAGAAACTAACTCTATAAGAAGGCAATCCACTATCATGTTGGCCCAATCAAAACAACAGTCAATTATGGATTAATGGCAAGATATTGAAGCCATACCAACTTCAATGGAGTTTGCAGGCCTTCCATGCCTCCAACAACCTACCTTTCCTTCCTTTATACACTGCCCCTGCCCTAATAATGGAACAATAATATTTAACACCTATGTCGTCCACCCAACTTCTTTTAACAACTCTAATGCATTGATGGATGTCCATACCATGTTCCTCAGTTTTTGCCACTTGTGTGACATACCTCCTTTGATATTTTTGTTGCCCCCTCAACTTTTAACTATTCTTATTTATTTTCATTTATTAGTATATACCTATTGTAGGGATGTGACATGAATCTCCATGGATAAAAAATTTACTTGACACTTTATATTATTAACATTAAATTCTAATGAAAAGAAAGAAATTAACAAAGAGATTAATTCAAATAATCTTGTAAGAATTTTTTGTTTATTAATAATAATTTCTCCCTTTCTTTCATTTCAAATAAAAAATTAAAAATAAAATACTACTAATTTTCTCCTTTAATAAATTTAATCTTTATTAGTACCACAATGAGTTCGCACTTATCTAGTTATTAATCTATTGATTGTAAACCAATCTAAAGACAGGATTATTTTTCTTGTCGGGCAAATTTAATTTAAATTTGTACTTTTCCTATGTCAACATGATAAATTTTTAACAAAAAATTATTGAAAATTTTGATTTATTTGTATTGTCATTGGCTGAAAAAAATGACCTCTTCTTATTGTCGGAGAGTGCAACAAAAAGCTATAAATGCGGAGAGAATTTTGGTTTGAGGGGAGGATGTGGCAAGTAAACAAATTATGAAAGAAATTTTGTCTCCCACTAGTTAAGTCATGCCTAAATGGATGGTGATAATTACGAGAGGGAAGAATCATAGTTTTTATGAATTTAATTTTTTGCTAAACGTAAAAATTACTTTTTGTCAAAGGGACAAAGTTATAATATTAATAATACTATTAAAAATATAGGGTTCTACAATTTTATTTTATGAAATTAGATTATTTTTGGGATTTCAATTTTATTTACTCGAGAGTTAAAAATCTAGTATTTCAATTTTATTTACTAAAAAATTAAAAATCTACAGTATCATGAAAAATATTTCGCCATGTTATTACATTTTTTATTTTATTCTTCAAACATACAATATTTTAATGCATTCTAAATTATCATAGTATTAATATTATTACATTTTAATATCTTAAGCAGACATTTCAAATCTCTATACACTCAACTAGGGCCAGGGCTATGCAGGCTTTGTAAAGTTTAGTTTTATAGTTAAGGAAATATTTGTGTTATTTGTGCTATTTTATTTTTACCAAATTAAATTATTTTTGAAATTTCAATTTTATTTACCCAAAAGAGTTCACATAAATTTTTCCTTATAAATTGAGTTATGGAAATATAATAGTTACCAATTTGAAATGATAAACAATTTTTTATCTTTAGAAAAATTATTACTAAACAATAATATTCGATTAATTAAAATAATTAAAATCATGTTCTCTAAAAGTATTTACTATTATTGACTTTTGACTAAATGGAGCATGTGCACGGGAGCTCTGTGCAGTCTCGTGACCTGTAGCAGGTTGCGGTCTGCATGTGTTTGTTCTCTGTTGCATGTATTTTTTCTTTCCAAATTGGGCTATGTGGGGTTGTTTTCAGCAAGGGGTGGGGTTTTATAGCTTTCGGGGGGTTTTTTTTCTTGAGTGTGTGTGTTGTTTGGTGTAGGTGTGGGGTGCAAGGGCTTGAGGGGATTTTCTAATGGTAGGGTCTGTGCCTTTGGGTGAGACGTCGGGGGATGTTGCTATGGCAGGGGTTGGTGATGGGTTTCCGCATCCATCCCCGCCTGATGTTGGGGTTTTTAGCACTAGTGCTTTGAAATTGCACAAGATAAACGGATGCTTGGAAAGAGCTCAAGTTCGTCTAAAGCTAGTGATTCAAACAAAGGCGGTAGTCGAGGACCTGGAGTATTATAGCAAACATTTTTTAATCTACAAGTTTATGGGATTGAGGGTTTCGATGCCTTTTCTAGAACCCTGGATTCGCAAGTCATGAAATCTGGAAGGTGATTTTGAAATCTTGCTAGCTACGAATAACTTCTTTCTGGTGGTCTTTTCATGTATCTCCGATCGTAACAAGGTTTTTGAGGGAGGGCCCTACTTTTATAATCAAGTTGGCCTTTTCATGAAGCCTTGGCATGCAAGCTTTAATTCGGTGGAGGAGCTGCCCTCGAAGGTGCCAGTGTGGGTTTGTTTTCCTCGATTGCCATTGGAATGTTGGAGACAGGATATTCTACAATCAATTACGTTGCTGCTGGGGAAGCCTATTGGCCCGTCTCAGCAAACTCTGGAGAAGCAATTTTTTTCCTATGCCTGGGTCTATGTGGAGATTGATTTGAGCCAGCCTCTGCTAGATTCTATTGATCTGAATGTTGGGTCTAGCTCCTAGACTCAACAGTTAGACTATAAGACTTTACCTTTCAGGTGTCGGTTGTGCCATGAGTATGGCCATCTTCAAAGGAGGTGCCATCGTGCCTCGGGTGTTGGTGGTTCAGATAATGTGAAGGCTCTGTCTAATCCAAGGACAGAAAAGGTTAAAGCACCCATGTAGGGGGTGGTACCGGATAAAGGTGGATTTGTTCCAGTTAAGGCACGAAACAAGAATCGGGGTCAAAAGACGACTCTTCGGGATCGTCAAGAGGAGGAGACTTTTAACATGTTTGAAGCTTTGGATGAATTAGTCCATGAAGAGGGGGTTTCTTCTGACATGCATGTTGAAGCTTCTCCTTTAGTTGATCATAATTATGAGTCTTTGCCTGTCACTACCTCGGTCCTAGTTCCTGTGGTGGCTTCTGGGGTGGTGATGGATTCAGTTGCTTCTCCCCTCGATGTTGTGTTTGGGGACTCTTATGGTTTGGTGGAAACCCCCATGGCCTCTTCGAATGAAAGGGTGAGTTTAGCCAGTGGACCAGGTTTGGAAGAATTTGGTAAGGAAAAATCCCTCTCTTCTTCTCCTATTCTGGGTCTACAGCAAAAATCCCTAAAAAAGTGTGCTCCTGATAAGCCCCAGAAGGTGGGGAGGAAGAAGGATCGGGAGAAAGTTAAGGTGGCTGGAGAGACATTGGTGGAATCTGGTTCGATGAAGACATTGGATACTCACTTCTCTCACCCTTCGCGATGATTGTGTTATCATGGAATGTAAGGGGTATGAATAGCATCCCTAGACAAAAGGCTATTCAGGACTTGGTTAGTGCTCATTCTCCGGATGTGGTTTTCCTCCAGGAGACGAAGTTATCTGTGGATGGTATGATGCAGTGTGTTTCTAAGATTTGGAATAGAGGGTTTTTCTAGTGTGTGGGTGCGCAAGGTAGCTCAGGGGGTCTTGCTTGCCTCTGGGATCCTCAGCAAATTTCTCCTGTTTGGTGGATCTCTAGTAGATTTTTCATCTCTCTAGCTGCAATTAATTTGGAGACAGGGGAAAGAATTCTTCTTTCTAACATTTATGCTCCAATGGATGTCCCTGGTAAGACTCTCCTGTGGTCTCATATCAATCTTCTAAGATCATTGGATCCTTTCCTCCCCTGGATTATGGCAGGTGACTTCAATGCAATTGCCTCCCTCGAGGAGAAAAGGGGGGTGTGCCTCGTTTGGACCCCTCTTCTGATCTTCGAAGGGATAATTTGGCTCGGCTCTGGCTTGTGGATATCAAACCTTCGAATGGCATGTTTACTTGGAATAATAGGAGACTTGGGGATGATGCCATTTCTGAACAGTTAGATAGGTTTCTTGTTTCCTATTTTTGGGTGGGTGACAAGTGGTTAAGTTCTAAAATTTTAGATTGGCGAGGATCAGACCATTGGCCGATCAAATTCTTTGCCCATTTGGCTGATGGTCCTAAGAAACAAACTTTTAGATTTCAGCTTATGTGGCTCAGGGAGGAGAGTCTTCTTGACTTGGTTTCTAGATGGTGAACTGAAGGACAACCTACTTTTGGTACAGCTATGTACTCATTTGTGAAGAGGCTTCAATATGTGAAGTATAAATTGAAACATTGGAATAAGTATCAGTTTGGCAACGTGTTTCAGCGGAAAAGGGTTGCCCAGGAGGGCTTGGATTCTATTACCAGGCAAATTCAGGACCAGGGTCTTGATGTGAATTTAAGTAGGCTTGAGGTTAGTGCGGTTAAAGACCTCGAGGAATGGGAGCTTCGTGAGGAAATTTTTTGGAAACAAAAGGCCCGTGTTGATTGGCTTCAGGAAGGGGACATGAAAACTTCCTTCTTTCATAAATCGGTGAAGGCTCAAAGACAAGGTAACTTTATCTCTTCTCTTTGCTCTCCTAAGGGTTTTGTTCTTTCTTCCTCTTTGGGGATCTCTAGTGAGGCGGTTCATTTTTTCTCTGCTCTCTTTTTTGAAGATACCCCACCTGATAGTGAGGAGGAAGCTTCTATCCTGGCTTGTATTCCCTCTTTGGTGACTATGGATATGAATGCTTCTCTTCTTAAACCTATTTCTTTGAAGGAGTTGGAGGATGTGGTGTTTCAATTGAAAAAAGGGAAGGCTCCTGGTCCTGATGGGTTCCCGGCTGAGTTCTTTCAGGAATTTTGGGAAGTCATCAACCTTGATCTATTGGAGGTGGTGTAGGAGTCTTTTAGGAATAAGCAAATGCTGTGAGCCATGAATGCCACGTTTCTTACTCTTATCCCAAAACGTGATGGTGTTGATTCTCTAGATCTTTTTCGACCAATTGCTTTGTGCAATGTGGTGTATAAAATCATTACAAAGCTAATTATTGAACATTTGAAGCCATGTCTAGATAAGTTGATCTCAGAGGAACAAGGGGGCTTTGTTGTGGGTAGACAGATTTTGGACGGAGTAGTTATTGCGGCTAAGACGATTCACTTTATGGCCTCTTCTAAGGAAAAGGCTATCTTTATAAAGTTGGACATGGCTAAAGCTTATGACAGAGTTAACTAGACTTTTTGATCAAAATTCTCAGAGCCTTCGAGTTCAGTTGTGAGTGGATTGATTGGGTCATGAGTTGTGTGAGGACTTCCTCATTTTCTGTTCTCATAAATGGGGAGTCTTCAGATCTATTTGGTGCTTCTAAAGGCCTTCGACAAGGGGACCCCTTATCCCCATATTTGTTCATCTTAATGGTTGAAGGCTTGGGGAGATTCATTAAGTCCCGTGTTATGGATGGGCTCTTTCAGGGTTGGAAATTGAGCAATTTTCTTCCTCCTCAAACTCATCTTCAATTTGTGGATGATACGGCTTTGATGGGTGTTGCTAAGGTGGTTGAAGCAGTTGCTTTGCGTCAAATTTTGGATTCTTACCTGGCTGCCTCAGATCAAACCATTAATGAAAGTAAGTCTTACATTTATTTCTGTAATACCCCCAGGCTTATTCAGCAGCGTATTGCCAAGATCTTAAGGTTTCAAGTGGGGAAACTTCCCTTTATATACCTTGGCATCCCTCTGGATGTGTGCCCACTTCCCAGGTGTTTTTGGCAGTATGTGATGGATAAATTCCGTGGGTTGGTTTATCACTGGACCTATAGATGGTTATCTACGGCTGGAAGAATTACTCTATTGAAGTCCATGGTACAGGCCCTTCCTATATACAGGTGCTTTGTGTTGACGGCTCCCTTAAGTTTCATCAAATATTTTGAGGGCCTCTGTCGGTAGTTTCTTTGGTCGAGTAATCTCCTTTCGAAGAAGTGGAGCTTAATTAAGTGGGAAGTTGTTTGTCGGCCAAAGCAGGATGGTGGTTTGGGTTTGCGTAGGACAGATTGGAATGGACAAGCTTTGGCTACTAAGCTATACTGGAGATGGTGTTCATATTAGCATCAATATTGGGCCAAGATCCTTACATTCAAGTACCTTGGGGAGGTGGAGGGCGCTGAGGTGCCTCATTTTAGTCTTTCGGGGAGAGGTTCTATGATCTGGGATACTCTCAAGAGGGGGGTTGCACTGGTTAAACAAGGCCTGTTTTGGATTTGCAATAGAGGCTCTGATGCTCTTTTTTGGCATGACTCATGGGATGGCTCCCCACCTATCCTCTCCTCACACTCTCACTTGGGGGACTTATGTAGGATTTTTATTCAGGCTAGTTGGAGTAGAGTGATGGATTTCAAAGCCCCTCAGGCTTTGGGGCAGACTATTGTTTACCAGTGGAAGGATATGCAGGAATGGCCCGTGGGTGGATCTTTGGAGGATAGGAGGGAGTTGTCCTCCATTTTGGCTGATAGAGTCTGTTGTTCTCTCTAAGAGCGGGATGTGCTGGCTTGGGGTCTGGATCCAAAAGGGAAGTTCACTGTTGCTTCAGGCTATCATGTTTTGGACAAACAGGCCTGGGGTAGTGCTGAGGTTCCTTGGTGGAAAAATATTTGGAATAAATTCTCTTGGCCAAAATATAATTTCTTTTCTTGGCTGGTGGTTTATGGCAGGTGTTTGACTTGGGATAACCTCTGTAAGCATGGCTTCCAAGGTCCTTCTTTATGCTTCTTATGTCTAAAAGATGTTGAGACTATTTCACATATTTTCTTCTAGTGCCCTTTTGCTATGACTATTTAGCATTTTTGGTGGGGCGCTTGGAGTGTGCAGTGCAGGCACCCTTCTTCTCTGGAGGAGTTTTGGCGCAACTTTGGGCCCATTCCGGTGAGGACTTCGTTTCTGCACATAGCATGGCCAATTGGCCCTAGTCTAATTATATGGCACATCTGGTTGGAGCGTAACTGTGGGGTCTTTCTAGATAAGAAGTTGTTGGTGGGTTAAGTTTGGTCTCGCATTCTTGGGGCTTTGCAGGAGACTTGTATGCTAAATGTGATCTGTCAACCCCGGTGGATCCTGGTGATACTAGAGTGATTCGTAATCTAGGGATTCTTGTTGGGGGTCCCGGAAGGCCCAAGATTGGGCGGAGCAGGTGTTCTAGAATGAAGGTTTCTAGGGAAGGGCATTGGCTGCCCCCTCCCACAAAAGTCTTGAAAATCAATACTAATGGGTCTGCAAGGGGTAACCCTGGGCACGCTAGCATTGGTGGGGTGGGCAAAGACAGTTCTGGGGTGGTTGTGTTTTTCTTCTCAGAATATAGGGGGCTGCACTCTAATAATCTTATGGAGGCCTTGGCTATTCTTTTGGCTTTGAAGAAGGCATATGCCCTTGGCTGGAATAAGATTATCTGCGAGTCAGATTCTCAGGTGGTGATAGAATTGATAAATAGAAGGTAGTTTGATGATGTTAGTTGGTAGCTTGCGGTGGTGGCTAAGCAAATCACTAGTCTTGGAGATTTATTTGATTCTATTACCTTCTCTCATATCCCTCGAGAATGGAATAAGGTGGCTGATGGGTTGGCCAAATGGGCCTCTGAAAAGAATGGGACCTGGCTGGTGGATGATTGGCACAGTTTACCTAGGGATCTTGCTCAGGATTTGGTGGATTTGGTCATAGAGGATGTGAGATGTTGCATGACCACTTCTTGACTTCTTGTTTGTTGTCTCTGGGCCCATTTTTGTTGCTTTTATGCTTTGTACTGCTCTCTTTGATTAATAAAGTTTTTACCCTCTTTTATTTAAAAAAAAAGTACTTACTATTATTACTTAAACAAAAAATTAAGTGACTAAGATAAAATACTGTAGTGATCTAAATATGAATATGTTATTGTTATTATATTGTGTAATTATTTTTCAAACTTACAATGTTTTAATGCATCTTAAATTGTAATAGTATTCAATATTATTACATTTTAATATCTTAGGCAAACATTTCAAATCTCTCCACACTCAACTAGGGTTAGAGTTCTACACATTTTATTTTATGAAATTAGATTATTTTTGGGATTTCAATTTTATTTACTCAAGAGTTAAAAGTCTAGGATTCAATTTTATTTAGTCAAAAGTTAAAAATCTACAGTATCATGAATATTTCGCCATGTTATTACATTTTTTATTTTATTCTTCAACATTTTAAATTATAAAAGTATTAGTATTATTACATTTTAAGGAAATATTTGTGTTATTTAATAAGCTTTGTAAAGTTTAGTTTTATAGTCAAAGAAATATTTTAGTCCTATTTTATTTTTACCAAATTAGATTATTTTTGAGATTTCAATTTAATTTACTAAGACATTTCAACACTCTTCAAAAATTAATTTTTCAATTATTGGAATGCAATTTGTCTATACAATCAATACTCAATCAACAAAAAAATTTACAACTAAACAAATACTATATACAACCAATAGCTAATCAACAAAAAAAATTACAACTAAACAAATACTATAATAACAACACTGCAAGACATGAACTGACCACTACGTGGCACTTGTTAAAAATGTCTTCAAACTAATGCTAATCAATCAATAAGTGAAAAAAACTCCTTTTTGTAGAATAATAATTATACTTTCAACTCTATGACAGAGACCCGTATTAACCTATCTTGATTCTTTGTTGGCATTAATATATATTTTTTTCGTTTTTAACAATTTGTTTTGAGGTTATTTTCAAATATATATATATAAAATTATAGATTATATATATTGCAGCAATGCATCATACGTTCGAGTTCATGGATTTGTTCGATATGTAGATGGGGACTTCAAGATTGTGGCTGTCTCTGTGAGGTGAAAACCCTTTTATTTCGATCAATTTTTGTTGTTGTTCCTAACGATATCTATTTACATAATGCATATATTAATGTGGTGTTATTGATGACCTCGTTGCAGGCCCATCACGGATTTTAATGAAATCACCTACCACATGCTAGAATGCATCTTTTTACATTTACACAACAATAAATACAGATACAGGTATACTTATCTTGGAGTAACTTAAAACCTTTATGTTCCTCTCCCCCCGCCTCTCTGTCAGCCCCAAACAAGATTTAAAAAAATTAAAAATTTGGTTAATGCAAACCACTGTAACATCATCTGATTATTTCTGCAGGTCTTTATTTTTTAATACATATTTTTATATTTTATGTTCAATCCTATTTTTCTCTTAGTTGCCTGTAGCTTTTAATTTTCTAATTCTGAGGATTAAAATTAATTCCCCATTAGTTACAACATTTGTTACCCCAATAAATAATTAATCATATGGAAATAGTTATCATAATAATTTGGTAAATAAATGTTTTAGATTTGATTGTGTATTAGTTTTTCATCAATGTTTCCTATCACACTTGTAAAATCCAAAAACATTCATTTATCAATACTATAAACTGTAAAAATTTAATATTCTTAATCATAATAATTTATTGATTAATTTATCTTTAAAAAATATTAAAATTCATCAATATAATTTCATATGTTTTGAAGAGGTGATAGAAAATATATTTTATATAAATGAATTATATGGATAATTTTTCATTAGAAAAAATATATCCAAAATTTTATAACTGCACACGGGAAGAGTAGGTACAAACATTGTTATTAAAATATAAATTTCATTGTACCTACAAGGACAAAAAGGAAACTTTAACATACTTCAAAACTTTGAAAAGTTTGACCAATTTATAATAAAAATGTTATAATACAGAACATTGGATCAATAGATTTTATTATGAGGAGAACATTTAATTTATCGTTGTTTTTTTTTAATTTAAATTAGGTTGTGAAGGGACCAATCACCGGTCACTACACTGGAGAAAATGGGGTACTGTCTTCTTATTTTCAGTTTTTAACATCATCTTTGTTTTAAAGATAGGAGATACATATACCATCTTCAAATTAGACTATTTTTAATAGGGTTTAAGACCATAAAATTATGAAGCTGAGTTGTCTATCCAGCATGCACTTTTCATTAAGTTAATTTTGAGAGTGAGTAATCGCACGCAACGTGCAATGGATATGTTAATAAGGGTTGATAAGGTAAGATTGTTACTTATTTTGAAATATATAAATATATGTAAAGAATAATATTTGTAAGAATAGTAGTAGAAGAATTTATTTCAATTGTATGGCATTTCAAATATGTACCTTAAACATAGTGAGGGGTAGTGAGGATATGCAAGATATTATAAGTGTAAGATAGTAGTAAATGTGAGGTATTGACAACCCATTTTTCCAATATCAATTTTTGCTTTCTCTAGCATTAGCCCCTAAGATTTATGGATTGTCAAGGCCCACACTATCTTAAGGGGAGCTGGAGGTGCCTTCCACAAGTAACCAAAATGATTGGCACGAGTTGTGAGTCATCCAGGTCCCAAAATGGACATACGTAATGTTCAAACTTGAGCACAACAAAAAGTGGAAGATTAAGTGGGTTGCTCTTACTTTTATACATAATAGTGAGAATTTTGCCCAATGCGCCATTGACAAAACATGCACTACAACCCATAAATTTGAAGTGAGCATAACATGTTGGGCAACACACAAGAGCACCCTGGCATCTAACCATTTATCCACAAGATTTGAACACAATCAAACCCTTGTTTGCTCTGTATTACACCATACAATAGGCACCCCCAATGATTTAAGCATATGTTTATTATGTAGTACAACCAAGTCATTTTGTCACAAACAAATGTTTGGGGACTAAAACGCAACTTGCTTCTTATTGGTAAGGAAAGGATTAGAGTGTGACATAAGAGTTCCTAGTCCTAAATCATTGGCTTTGCGTTACTGATATTGGAAAGAAGGCTACAGAAAGCGAGCTAAGATGGCTTATCACCATGGTCATGGAAGATTGTGTTTAATGTAACAACTATGTGAACACATACATAGGAATGTCTTTCACAAACATAGAAGCATAGGATACCATCATATCTATCATTGCATTTATAGCTAGGCAATGCATGCTATAATTATTATGTTATCCACATCCAATGCAATACTTCAATCATGTAGAGGAAGGGCTACCCCTTAACAAATGACTTTATCTTTGATCATGATAATCCCTTGGCATATTTTGCACCAGAATCCTTCTCTTTGCAATGTCCCCCAAAATCAACCCCTCAAAAAATATTTGTTGAAAGGGATAACTTGTGGACAAGGCACATGCCAAGAATTTCATCTCAAGTTCATCTCTAATGAACTCCAAGAATACACACATCTATAGAAAACATATTTACCAATCATGTTTCTTGGAGTCCTTGTGTTATTATTGGACCTTGTTAGA
Source organism: Cunninghamia lanceolata (assembly GCA_027924645.1). Taxonomy (NCBI): domain Eukaryota; kingdom Viridiplantae; phylum Streptophyta; class Pinopsida; order Cupressales; family Cupressaceae; genus Cunninghamia; species Cunninghamia lanceolata. The sequence continues at coordinate 1,815,950 of BSBN01000310.1, read as the reverse complement.
ATTGATCTTGATTTGTGGGACTTAACATGTCATTGAGACACAAGTTTAGTTTGCTAACCTATTGCATCTAGAGACTAACATTTGTCAAGTATTCCTTGATCAAATAGGGCTTATGCAATTGTCAAGTGTTACTTGACTGATCCATATCAGTGCATAAACTAGATGTTGCTTGGCATATGTCAGCACCATACATAAGCTAGGTGTTGCATGGCTTGACTTATAATTTCCATGCATAAGTCAAGTGTCACTTGAGCCTCATAGGATTAGTCCATTATGTTAAGTAATAAGTTTGATCAACATTTGACTCTAGATGTACTTAAGATGTGCCATGTCTTCTTCTACCCTTATTTGTCTTTTAAGATTTAAGGGCAAAACCTACAATCTCCTTGCAAGGATTTTCCCTCCTTATTGATTTGATAGTTTTCCTATCATGTATTTCCATTTGGGAAGTAACTTTATCAAATATTTCATCCTAACACATTTAAGTCCTAAATCCCTTCTCTCAGGAATGCTCACCCCTCTAGTGTGTTTGTTGACACTAAGGTTTTAAAGTTGCTCTTTTCCTTTAGAGTTAGGACCATTTTAGGTTTTATTGACTTAGTTGATCTAACATCAAGTAATCATCAACATTGTTTATCATGCCAAATATAATTCTTTAAGCATTGCAATATTATACTGGATAGTTTAAGTTACCATAGGGAATGTTTTTAATAACCTTACATGTATTATATGCTTGAGTACAACTCATGTTGATCAATATAACACTTGTCATTGATTCCACATAACTCTTTTTAAACACAAGCATTCAATAACCATTGATATGTACTTCATGTACTTTGAACATAACAAATACAATTACGTATCACCCATAATAGTCACTATCCATAATTAGTTTAGTTGCTACATGCAACTTATAATGCAAATAACTGAGTTCTCAATTCAAATAACCTTAGTGCTTGACAAAGACTATTACACTATTCTACTTAAGGAAGAAGTCCATTGTAGGTCACTAGCCAAAGGTAGCATCATAAAGTAAGGGAAACCATATCACTTACAAATCTTTCTACCAACAAACAAGCATAATAACCAATTATTTCACATCTTGCCATGATGAATATCTTTATAAGGTGGAGATCAAAAATCTAATGACTACACAACAATTTTATAAATATTTTTTCCCCTTAATACTTACCACAATAATAGGGACCGCATGTGAGAAATTTGTGACAAATTTTTTTGGAGTGCAATGATAGTTCTAAGATAGAATTCAATGTAACTTTGTATGACTAATTGAATAATAGAGGACCCTTAACATCTTTCATCTACTATGGTCACAATAGAAACTAGACCACACAATTATCCCCTTAATATAATTTTTGAATATCAGATCCAAAGGTTGATTGAGAAATCAAATTAAGGATTCCTACTAGTCCTAGTACAGTCACCATAATCAATGTTGAATGTAGAGAACATCTAGATTTTTCGCTGAGATAGAATTACAAGCAAGTTCACAAAGGATAACAATACTTTCCATGCATAACAAAGTTAGATACTTATTTTAATACGATATCATATATACATATGTATTGCTGACAAAGTGACTCAGGAAGATACTAACAAATTCACACACATGTAATTCAACTAACAAAATGAGTTACCTTGCTACAAAATTCACTTACCTTGATGTTGAAGTCCTAATATGGTTTGTCATGTTTAACAATTTCTAGATAGATAATCAATCGAACATTGTCATTTCTAACCAATGTTAAAGATTTGATTTAAACTTCACATTCATATTAATGATCGCAACCTACATTAAATGTTTCCAATATGTGTGTTCCCAAAGTGGACAACCTATTGGTCACATTGACCCTATCAAGGCAACATACAAGAATTAAGCTTGAAATTTTAGATTGCACATTATCAACCCTAACACATTCAAGCACTGGTATAACATGATAAATGACAAAGAGAACCAAATTTGGTTGCATAACCTAAACACCACATGTTAATTGTTCTTACATTAAGAAATGTATAGATTTGGAGCCATGGTTTTTGATATCATTTTACAAGTAAAAAAGCTAACAAATATTCACTCAAATGTAGAGATGATATCAAGAACTTATTAGGTAAATCTTATAGTTTTCCATGTCTGCATATCTTGAGTGACTTGAATAAAAAAGTAACCAATGGGCACAATTGGTAAACTCGTCATCTCTAAGGACAAAGTTCACAAACTCACAACATATCTTGTATACTTAATCTAAGTTCTTTTAGCAAAATACCACCATGAAAACCATAGCATAACTTCTCAAAAATTTACAATATAGTGTGCTTAGGAGCTTCATCTCCCATTCAAGATGCACGTAATAATATAAAAGAGACAGGTTTAACACATGTAACCTTTGACCTTTCTCTACTACTGTATAGAGACCATTTACTAGTGGCTCCAAGAGATACCAATATTCATGTGATCCCATGTGATCCAAGTGACCAAAAGAATCTTGTGTACCCAATTAGGGCATAGTGGTGCAAGTAAGGGCCAACTAGCATGGACCACCAACCCAACCCCCATCCCAATGATGCATATGAGTTCCTCCAAGCCCAAGACAATGGTTACCACAAGTTCAGAAAGAGACAATAGTCCAAAATGCTCAAGATGGCTTAGGATTTGTTACCCTCCAACAATGAAGCTATCCATGTCATCGTTCTAGCTTAACCAAAAGATAACACATGCATGCCTCCATGCTTCTCATGGGTTGTAATCCCCAACCAATCTACAACATTCTTAGCAAGACAACCCAATTCATGGGCATCACAAAAGACCCTGGAAGCTAAAGTTTAAAAACATAACCATCAAAATAAAATCAAAGAAACCAATTCCAACATCCCAAACAAAATATTGTCATAGTTAAACCTAGGGTTGCAAGTCAAGACCTTGCCATAGCATCATCCAAATGTGAAACCACTCTTGGGGTGTGACACTATCACAACATTGAGCAATTTCTTAACCATTGAACCCCCAACAAATTATTAACACAACAAGTAATCTCAAACACAATCATGTAGAAAAGATGAGAACAATCAAACTCAAGACAACAAAACAAGATAAACTTGCAAGTATGAAATTGTTTGTAAGGAGTGTGATATAAGGAACATCACCTTATTAAGCCAAAGACCTCATGTATCAAAAGAAATAATGGTCTTCTCCAATAGATATGCTTAGTCAACTTGATATCTTAGACCAAAAACCATTCAAGCAATCCAATTCCATCTTACCCAAAGACAACCACCAAGCCCCTATTTCACCCTCAATAACCTCCGTCTTCCTCTCCTTTTCTTCTAAAAATGAAGCCTAATTTAAAGCACGAAGGTGCTAGAGAAAATGAAAGAATATAGGACAACAAAACTACCCAACCAACAACCTTCATCTCTCTCAAAACTACCTTCTATAAAGAAAACTAGAGCAAAAACTGAAACAACAACAATAATTATCCCCAAAAGAAAACCAAAACCCTCTTTAAACATTGAAGGGTTGAGAGATCAATCAATACAAAGGTAAGATGCATTTAATTCTTGTAGTCCTTGGACAATCCCTCTATCCTCAAATACTTCCACCAACATAAGGTGGATTTTTTTATTCAAAAATCAAATTCAAAACTTAGGAAAACATTAGAACTTAGTAATACATGAGTTCTTGCAACTTAGGAAGTGACATTTGGTCCTACATAGTATTATGCTTCCATAGTCCTTTAATCCAAAAGTAACCCAACAACAAAGCACTAAACATCATGAACTACAACACAACTCAAGAACAAGGCACAATATGATAATAAGACACAACGACCAAACAAAATGGTCAACAATAAAAAGGTCACACGACACAAGCCTCTATCCAAAAAATAATACTCACCACTATCATGTCCTTTGACAAAATACTCATGCACAACTTAGTTATTTGCACCACTATAATCTAACTAAGTGTATGATGATGATGACAAATCCTTGCACCAAACCACATAATTCATATTAGTCATATACACACATATTAAAATAGAGATGATATCTATTGGTAATGAATACATTAATAAAAGTTTGTTGGAATATACTCAATGTCAAACTATACATTACAAATTAAACTAAGTGTGATGCAACCTTCATGGATAGACCTGCCAAGTCAATACATAAAACATGCCAAATAGTCTAATAATATGATAATAAGTTAGAACATTCAAAATGTATTACCATTGCAAAATTGAATACATGAAAATAGGGTTATGACACTCTTAGATGTGGTATTGGATCTATTGTATTCATTCTTTGTGTTGCCACCTAGTGCACTACCTCATAATGTGGGCATTGTGTCTTATTATTCCCTTTGACGCAACATGACACCATATTCTTTGCCATGATTGTGTTTGTGCTATATTTTATCATTTCACTATTATTTCTTATTTCAACCTTAACGGTGCTAACACTTGTTGGACCTTATCTAATTATGTCTTTGCTTTTGATTAACACTGAGTCCTCTAGGATTGCATCAAAGTAGTTGAGAAGTAAATTCTAATGCCTCCACAAATATGTTAAATATCATGTCATCTATGGATGAACATGCATCAAGTACCATGTGTAGAGAAAATTTACAGTGCAGAAATAACAAATATAGACAATGAAAAGCAATAAATCACAAAAAATAGAGCAACACATAGATTTGCATGGAAACTTGGTTATGTACCTATAAGCACTAAAATGACGCTTGAGCTTCCACAAGGACCTCATGATGACATGTAATCCCAATCACGTACATGGAAGTGTGAAATAATGGCATCCCCTTAGTAGTACTCCTTTTCGAAACATGTGTCAATGGGCTTTTCCCTTGTTAATTCTTCAGTTTCTTAACCATTCTACTTTTCCCCCTCATCGATTCTTCTTTTTGTCAAATTTTCCCCCTTTCCTATGTGTCTAATTTTCACCTTTTCTTACTAATTCACCTTTCAACACCTCATTCTCAAGGTCTCTGACCCTAGGAAGCCTTTAGATGACCTAACTAACCAAACTCGTGTTTTATTTTCTACCTAGCTTTCCTCCTTTGTGGATCTCCCCCTATTAATGACCAAAACAGCCCGGGAGGTCCTACTTGAAGTTATCCTACACCCCATTAGATGCCACATCCTCATTCCAGACCATGACTAACCATACACAACTTTTAGTTTGTGCCCAAGTGTCACCCTCTATGGGTCGCCCCAAGGTCACCCAAGACAACTTGCCCTAGTGAAAGGTGCGACCCTTGTGGATTTTGAACACAAATTTCTCCTTCAATTTAAGCCCCAAAAGGCTTTGTTTTTGCCTAGTTTGTATGCAATTTAAATCTATTCTTAGAGGAGGCCATAATTAACTCAAGCAACACTTCCAATCATGCAAATTTAGCCCAAACTATTCTAGTTAACTCTCCTTCCTCTCATTCTAACTCTATTTCTTCTTCCGTGATAAGATTTCAAGGCTAGTTCACTCTCCAATCTATTCAGTCATCTATCCAATCAAGCAAGTTAACTCTCCAATCAAGGGATTTAACTCCTCAATCACCCCCACCCCTCATGTGCTCTCATAACCTATAAATACCCCCCTCCTCCAAGCAATAGAGGAATGAAATTCATTGTTGCAATCAATCTCTTTCTTAGTTTTTGCTCTCCCATTAGCATGCTTATGCTCACTATAGGACTTAGGTGCCTTTTGCTTATTGTTATTATTTTCCAAAGCCTTTAAAAGCTTCATAGAATTGTTATGCTCTCCATTTATCAAGCCATAGTGCTCTTAGCTCTTAATTGGGCTCATTCAAAGCTTTCAAAGCTCTTTCATTCACTTCTCCATCCCACTTGCCGTCAAGAGGACAACCCCACTGCTGTAACAGGACAAGGAGGTTTCCACACACAGGGATTCCTAAGGGTAGTGGAGGCTCACGCGTCTCATATTCCAAGTATTTCATGCTTTTTATTAGTAATTAGATAGTCAATCTTGTTCTCGGAATAGTAACCTTGTCATTGCAAATTCCTTGATAGGTTAATTTAGATTGTTTAGATTAGCTTATTTTGAGTAGTTTAATTGCAATTTTAGATTAGTTTCATTTCAAGCATTTTTTTTTAAATTCTTAGAGTAGCCCAAAATTGAACTCGAAAAATACAAAAATATAGAGTAATTGCATTAGGTAATTTCATTCTATATGGCATTCATATTTTAGTTCCTAGTTTAATTATTTCATTTTATTTCAAAAATAGGTGAAAAAGAAAAAAAAAAGTTGTTTGCATACATTGTAGTTTGCATTTCATACAAAAACCCACAAAATACAAAAATATTAGAAAATACCAAAAAAAGCAAAACAAGTTCACACAAACCCTCGATTTCATCACGAGGTCAACATAAAATCAACACAAGTCAAAACTCCTTGATTTCATCACAAGGTCAACAAACTCAAGAAAATGACTAGAAAAACTTTAGTTCATATCACTAAGGTAAAGAGTCAACTCTAGGTCAACTTGAATTCACTCTCTCTATTCAAGCATTTGAATGTGCCTTGGAATCAGAGGTGAGTAGGTGAGGGCGGTCCTTGAGGGGATTGAAGAGTTAAACCCAAGACCACAACTCACACAAGAACAACAACACTTCATCAAGGTTATAGAACAAGACCAACAAATTCAACAACACATACAAGCTTTCGAGGCTAGACTACAACATACTAGAAGCATAAACAAAGCAATTCAAGATCCATGGAATTGGAATCTTAGAAACCCCAATAAGAGACAAACCAAAAGTGACCCTTCAGGTCATATAGTCATTTCAACATCAACCACCATAGAAAGAACAAGATAAATCTAAAACAACAACAAGCCCCTGATCAGGTTGGCTGCTCTTCGCAAGGTCTTTCTCCCAAGCAAATTTAGGACAGCCCTTGGGTCTCACCCCTGCTCGATTATCTTCTGCTATGAGAGCAAGAGTGACTTGGAAGTGGCCTGAAGCAAGGAGAGGGTCCATGTGTTGCGTCAGAGCTTACTCATCCATGATTACATGTGCCACATTTTGAAGAGTACAATACTAGGAAAAACCATGGACAAAGGTCTCACAATATTTTTGTTATCTCAAAAACAATTCTTGTTACAACAATCCACAATAATCTTCTAGCTCGACTAACTGAAAACCAAAAAAAATTCTCTAAGTTGACAAATCCATTTTGAAGAAGGATTTCAAAAAATAGAAGGCATGAGTGGTACAACTGCATGTCATACACATGTCGTATGGCTAAAAAGAATTCTCTGACGAGGCCTAACAGCCTCGCTAGAATTGCTTTATCAATGTTGGAATTTAAAAGAAACTAACTTCACATACCAAAAATCTCCCACTTGAAGTCAAATTTTTGCCTTGTGAATAACTCAGGTCCTATTGAAAGACCAATGTCAATGTTGCCTATCATCAAGTGATGTGCAAGCCAAGAGAAGTTCTACACCAAATGAACTTCTCTCTACCAATGGGCTTCATCAAAATATCTACTAGGTTTATATCAATGTGTATCTTGGCCAAAGAGATTTGTCCTCCTTCCACCACCTCATGTACAAAGTGATATTGTATATCAATATGCTTTGTTTTGGCATATGTTGAGTTTTATGCTAAGTAAAAAGCACTTTGACAATCACAATGCAACACCATATTATCCTATTTTACCTATAATTCACCCAAAAGTCTAAGAAGCTAGTTTGCCTCCTTACTAGCCTACATCACTACCATATATTCAGCTTCAATAGTAGACAAGGCCAGGTCACTGTCTACAACTTTGAGACCCACACCTCCTACTAAGGAGAAAATATAACCTATAGTGGACTTTCTCTTATATCTGTCTCTACCAAAATCCACATCCACATTCTCATTAACCTAAAGACTACTCCCATTGTAACAAATAACAGCATCAAAAGTGACCCTCAAATACTTGAGAATCCACTTCACAATCATCCAATGCTCACAACCTAGATTCATCATGTAACTGCTGACTATTCCCACTGAGCACTTGTGTAATGTCTGGTCTGGTGCATCCATGGTGAACATAAGACTACCAACTATTGGTGAGTATGATACACAAGACATCTACGTCCTCTCCACTTATGTGCTAGGGCACTGCTCTAAAGATAAGTCTTCTGTGACAACCAAAGCTTCATTTTATTTCTTTCTCTATGTATCCTCATTCCAAGAATCTGATCCACACCTCCTAAGTCCTTCATTTCGAACTCCCTAGCAAGCCAATCTTTTAACCCAATGATTCTATGCATGTTGGGACCTGCTACCAACATATCATCGACATATAGAAGCAAAACAATGGAACTACCATCTTCATACCTTTGAAAGTAGGCACAATGATCATCCTCACATCTATTAAAATCTCACCATGAACCTAAATCAAATCACTTGTACCAAGACCTTGATGACTATTTCAAACCATACAATGATTTATTCAACTTGTAAACTAGATTCTCCTTGTCTTTTTCCTCAAAACCTTTTGGTTACTGCATGTAAATCTCCTCAAAGAGATCACCATGCAAGAAAGTTGTTTTAACATCTAACTATTGGGTAAAAGTTCAAAGTTGTGTAACACTTTGGGCCAACTTATCAGCATAAACAAATTTAAGTATTTCCAACTAAAAGTTAATTTTGGTGAAACTTATGTTCTATCTAGATTCATTCTAGCTAAATTAGATCTAGGACACAACTTTTCCAATTGGAACCATCCACTAAAAACATATCTAGCATCACTTTGAGGCTCATTTACCAAAAAATGAAATAATTTGAAAAACTTTTCTAACAACTCCTACTCATGCAAATAATCATTTTAAAAGAATCTAAAAATACCCTTTTGTATATCTATAAGTCTACTTTGTAAAAATATAATTTTTTAAACATTTCAATTATTGTTTATATTTTATTTTTTATTTCTACTAAAAGTAGGTCATTAGCACCAAAATATGGTGTTGATTGTCCTCTCAAGAAAAAATAGTAAAGTTTATCAAAAAAATTGAAAAATATATGATGGACTAGAGGAGAGATTCCTTGTCAATACGATATAATATTTTTTCCTATTTTGGAAAAATAATCAAGATAAAAGTTGATGTCCCATCGAAACAGTTGTGTTTTCATTACACGCAACTTCCAAAATTTATTTAAAAAAACATACTTATCAACTTGGGGAAAAAAATATTCCATGCACTAAACATTTGAGTTATGAATACACAAAAAAATATAGAAGGAAAATAAATGAAATTTACTATAGAAAGCACGCGACGTCCCATTCAACCTTATTTTTCAGCATTTTATCAACAACTAAATTGTAGTGTCAATTTTATAAAATACTACATTTAAATAATTTTTTAATTTAAAAAAATACACTAAAAATCTACATTTTATTAGTTTACATCATTTTAGAATTCAAAACATTTACGTTACATTTTAGTAATTCAAGTTAAAAATTTAGGTCAGTGTTGGTTGTTCCTTTATAAAAGTGTGACACAACTTTGAGGGTAAATACACAAAGATGGGGGACCAAAAGGGGGTCTTAAGATGCCACTTTTTTTTGAAATTAGGAAAGACTAATGTTGGATGAGAAATTGAAGATATTTACACTCAAAATTTGAAGATACAACAAAAACAAGAGTTGTAGTGCTCTGAATCTAGTTTCTATACTAATTTTTTTCAAAAATGGTTGAGATTAAGGGGTTCAAAAAGGGGGAGCACACAAATTGGTCCTGTTTTTCAAAAAAACATAACATAGTGTCTAGTGTGCTCCCCCTAAAATGTTAACTATTTTTTAGTATTTCAAAAATCACTTCAGTGAGAAATTAGCTAACACCATGTAGTGTATCCCTAATTTTTTGATAATTTTTTTAGTAATAATTGATTTTTTACTAATTTTCAAAGTGGACACATCCTGAAAAATAAAAAATTGAGCGTGCCCCCCCCCCCTAAAATTTTTTAAAACTAATAAAAAATCTAGTTTTTTTTAATATGTGTACAATGGAGTCTAGTTTCTAAAAATGTAATTTATTTAAAATTTTGATGAACGGTTAAAAAAATCAAAAATATCACACATTGGTTTTTGACAAAAAACGGATACACTAACAAAAGAAATTAAAGATGAAATCCTTAACATACTCAAAACGTGAAAAAAATTATATGGTTAGAAAGCTAAGAGAGAGCTTAAGATTATGGTGGTATTTTTGACTTGTCATTGAAACACACACAAACCTAATGGGGAGCACACTCCAGATTATGTAATTTTTGTTACAATCTGGAAAAACACGTCTTTGGACATCCAAAACACAGTCGAATCCTTTGGGTTGGAAGCCAAAGTCTTGAAAATTACCAAAGCAACTTGCATAATGTGCGTGTGTTATAACATGCTTATGTTATGTGCATTCAAATAATGCGAGCGCATTATAACGCGAGGGCGTTATAATGCGCTCGTGTTATGGTGAAATAAGATCATCTCACTCCCTCCCTCCTTAACTCTCTCTCTCTCTCTATTATTCTCTCTCTCCCTCCCCTCTAAGTCTCTCCCTCCCCCCCCTCTCTCTCTCTTTACCTGCTACCCTCTCTCTTGTTATATGGAGCCTAATCAAACTTGGAGGTTAAATTTTCCCCACTTTTATCGGTGTGGTTTCCCCCCAAATTATATAAAGGCGTCGAGAGTTATTTTTCTATTGGATGACATAAAAAACCCTATTTTGTAACTGACATAAGTCTTGATAAAAATGGCTAAGGGTTAGGGTTTTTGTTGATATTGTATTGTAGCATTTACAGTGGTATTGAGTTACAAGGATTGCTGGTCGTAATTGGTTTGATTTGTTGGATAATAATATTGGACTCTCTATTGGTGGATGTAGCCCGAGTTTGGGTGAACCACGTTAAAAATTGTCTCTCGCTGTTATTATTTCTATGTATTTTTCATTCCTCTGTTTAATCTTTATTTGCATTTAATTGATTTCTTATGCATGCAATTCCTAACATCTCTCTCACCTATCTACCTCCTAGTTTTCATATTCCTAGCTTTCCTAGTTTTCCTTTTCCTTTCTAATTTCCCTTTAGATCCCACCAAATTTTCAATATTTTACTATTTTCCACCTCTCCTCTCATCATTCTTCCCATCCAATGAACTTTAGTTTTATCATGTTTCCATTTCATCCTCCCAATTTATATCCTCATCCCTCTTTATATGTCCTAGTTTTCTTGTTTCCATTTGCTTTGCTGATAAGAGAGAGAGAGAGAGAGAGAGAGAGAGAGAGAGAGAGAGAGAGAGAGAGAGAGAGAGAGAGAGTTTTTGTTTCCATTTCCTTCATTAATAAGGGAGAGCAAGGGATAGAGGGGAGAGATAGGGAGATAGAGGAATGATAGGGGAGAGAGAGAGAGAGACAAGAGATAGGAAGAGATAAATAGGTAGAGAGAGAGGAGACAGATAGGGAGAGATAGAGGAGACAAAGGGGAGAGATAGGGAGATAGAGAGTGAGCGAGATGTCTAGAGAGATAGGGAGAGAGATTAAGAGGTAGAGGGACGATAGAGATAGGGAGATAAGGGAGAGATATGGAGATAGAGGTTTAGGGTTGCTTGGGTTTAGGGTTTAGGGTTTACCTAGTTTAGGGGTTAGGGGTTAGGGTTTAGGGGAATTATTTAGGGTTTAAGGATTTGGGGAGAGAGAGAGACTACTTTTGCATGCGGCCCTAAACCCTAAATAATGCCCCTAAACCCTAACCCCTAAACCCAAGCAACCCTAAACCACTATCTCTTTATCTCTATCATCTCTCTACCTCTCAATCTCTCTCCCTATGTCTCTGGCCATGTCCCTCACTCTTTATCTCCCTATCTCTCCCCTCAATCTCCTCTATATCTCCCTATTGGTCCTCTCTCTCTCTAAACCCTAAACCCTATACCTCTAAACCTTAAACATTAACCCCTAAACCCTAAAACCTAAACCCAAGCAACCCTAAACCTCTATCTCCCTAGATCTCTCCCCTATCTCTATCATCCCTCTAACTCTCAATCTCTCTCCCTATGTCTCTGGCCATGTCCCTCACTCTCTATCTCCTTATCTCTCCTCTCAGTCTCCTATTAAACCCCTAAACCCTAAACCCAAGAAACCCTAAACCTCTATCTCCCTAGATCTCTCCCTTATCTCTATCTTCCCTATACCTCTCAATCTCTCTCCCTATGTCTCCAGCCATGTCCCTCACTCTCTATCTCCCTATCTCTCCTCTTGGTCTCCTATATATTGTTAGGATTAAGGTGCCATCAACCTTGTAAATCCTATGTAATTAATTACTCATAATATTGTTTGTAAATCACCTATAAGGGATGAAAGGTTTCACCAGCAACAATCTTGTTTCAGCTGCATGTTTATATCCAATCCTCGACGCTAATTCATCTGTGATGGGGGGTCATAGGGGGTTTCCCCCATGTGAAGGGTCTGAGGGGATCATCCCCCCGATGGGGGTCTGGCAGTCACGTGCCCCGAAAGGGATTCTGGAGCAGCACCCCTGAAACCTTACTTTATTTATATTTTATCATTGTAAATCTAGACTGTTTGTTATTAGGTCACAGATCTGATAGTTGATATTATGTCAGTTTTCTTGCCCTAGAAGGCAACCCCCTTTTATAAGGATATTTGAACTACATTTTTAGCATAGTTGAGAGTAACATGTGTCGTTGGATTGAAGACTGGAGAAGGAGAGGAAGTGCATGTATTATAATCTCATATTTAAAGATAATACAACTTGGAGCCTCTTTTCTTGGTGGATTTTTTTACCCGAAAGGGTTTTCTCCACATTACATATTATGTTATGTGTCTAGTTCTTAATGCATGTTATTTCTGTGTAGTGGGTTTTATTTATGTTACAATCTCCATTGATGCTACATTGTTTAGAGGACATAAATAAGGTTTGAATTAGATTTCCATTGTGTGGTTTGCACCTTCATTTCTAACATATATCTCACTATCAGTCCTCTCTCTCCCTCTCTACAACCTAAACCCTAAACCTCTAAATCTTAACCCCTAAACCATAAACCTTAAATAATGCCCCTAAACCCTAAACCCTAAACCTGAGAAACCCTAAACCCCTAAATCCTAAACCCCAAACCCCTAAACCATAAACCCAAGCAACCCTAAACCCTAACCCCTAAACCCTAAACCTGAGAAACCCTAAACCCCTAAATCCTAAACCCCAAACCCCTAAACCATAAACCCAAGCAACCCTAAACCTTTATCTCCTTATCTCTTCCCTATCTTCCTATCTCTTCCCTATCTCCCTATCTCTATCATCCCTCTACATCTCAATATCTCTCCCTATGTCTCTGGACACCTCACTCTCTATCTCCCTATCTCTTCCTCTATCTCCTCTATCTCTCCCAATCTCTATTGGTCCCCTCTTTCTATCTCTCTCTAAACCCTAAACCCTAACCCCTAAACCCGAGCAACCCTAAACTCATAAACCCTAAAGCCTTAACTCTCTCTCTCTCTCTCTCTCTCTCTCTCTCTCTCTCTCTCTCTCTCTCTCTCTCTCTCTCTCTCTCTCGACAAAGTAAATGGAAACAAGAAAACTAGGACATGCAAAGAGGGATGAGGATATAAATTGGGAGGATGAAATGGAAACAAGATAAAACAAAAGTTAATTAGATGGGAAGAATGATGAGAGGAGATGTGGAAAATAGTAGAATAGGGAATAATTGGTGGGATCTAAAGGGAAATTGGAAAGGACAAGGAAAACTAGGAGGTAGATAGGTGAGAGAGAGAGAGGGTAGCAGGTAAAGAGGGGAGGGAAAGGAAGGTAGAAAGGTGTGAGAGAGAGAGAGGGTAGGAGGTAAAAAGGGGGGAGGGAGAGAGAGAGAGAGTTCTGAGTTTTGAGTTTTGCTTTTGCAAAACGTGAGCGCATTATGGATTAGTTTTAGGCTCGGTAATACCGAGCCATAACGCGCTCGCATTATGACTTATATGGGACCAAAAATTCATGTGACGACTTTTTGGTACCCCATCTTTGTGCACTTACCCTTGAACTTTCACCTTGTTTTAACTCTATATCAAGACTAGCAACAAGATTCAAAACAACTCTAACTATACTTAATCATACAATAGGTGAAAAAATTTCATCAAAATCAATACCAGATTTGTGTGCATGCTCCTTGGCTACCAATTAAGATTTATATTGCTCCACATTATCATTTATATCCCTTTTCAGTTTGAAGACCCACTTGTTTCCTATAGTTGTTTTCCCCTTAGGCAATGGCACAAGCTCCCACATCTTATTTTTATGTAGATCTCTTATCTCCTCCTCCATGGTTGCTCTCCATTTACTTGCATCTTCATCTTTGCAAGCCTCTTGATATGAGCTAGGCTCACCAACATTAGTAACTAATGCATAAGTTGAATTACAATTAGAAGAGTACCTTTCTGGTGGTTTGGATACTCTAGTGGATCTCCTCACAAGGGGTAATGTGTTATCCTGTGGCTCATTTGGTTGTTTTTCATCCTCATCATATAATTTATTTTGATTGTTATCTTGTTGATTTTCATGAACAGGTGGCTGATTTTTATCTAGCACCTCCATATTACCATCATACTTTTCCACCTCTACTGGAATAGTTGTTGTACTTTGTTGTTCATTACTTCTTTGCATTGATTTTCATTAAAATAAATATCTCAGCTAATAATAATCTTACAGGTAGCAGTATTCCTCAACATGTACCCCTTTGTACCTTCTACATAGCCAACAAAAAATACATTTCATGGACTTCACTTCTAGCTTATTTCTATCCTCTTTAGGAATATGAGCATAAGCATCAAAACCAAAAACATGAAGAAAAGAATAATCAACAAGTTTACCTGTCCATACTTCTTCAAGAATTTTATGATCTATATTTGTAGTGGGTGATCTATTAATCAAGGAGCAAGCTGTAGTAACAGCCTCAACCCAAAATCTCTACTCTAATCTAGTAGTTCTCAGCATGCATCTAGCTCACTCCATGATTGTATGGTTCATGTGCTTAGCAACACCATTTTGTTGTGGTGTTCTAGCAACCATTAGTTGCCTTACAATGCCATGCTCACTACAAAACTGGTTAAACTCTTCTGAACAAAATTCCCCTACATTGTCTATTCTAAGACATTTTATTTTCATAACCTTTTGGTTCTCTACCAGAGCTTTAAACTTCTTAAAACAAGAAAATACATCATATTTCTTCTTGAGAAGATAAATCCACACCTTACAAGAATAATCATAGATATAAATGAAACAAAATATGATGAAATCCCAATAGATATAGCAGGTGCTTTCCAAGTATCTGAATGTATTAATTTTAGAACTTCTTCACTTCTGGTAGTGCATCCAGAAAAAATCAATCTATTTTATTTTCCAAACAAACAATTCTCACAAAAATTCAAATCTCTAGATTTAGCACCTAGAAGAAGGTTTCCATCTAGTAATGCCTTGAGACCACACTCGCTCATGTGGCCTAGCCATTAATGCCAAGTTGTTACTGATTCCATTTCTACATATGATAGCATCGTAGCCTCTCCACTACAAGTTTCTCCAACTAGTCTCTAGAGATTCCCAACCTTTTCTCCTTAGCACAACCAATGCTCCCTTTGTTACCTTGAGAGAATTATTTTCACCACTAAATCAGTAACCTTTTCATTGAATACACCAAGTGACAAAAAAAATTCTTCAATCTTGATACATGTCTGACATGTTGAATAGTCCTTACTACCCCATCAAACATCTTGATTCTAACTTCTCCTTCTCCAATATCTTCACATAGGTTGTCATTTACCATGTAAACCATACCTCCATCACATGATCGGTAAGAAAAAACCAATCCTTGTGAGGAGTCATGTGAAAAGAGGCTCCAAAATCAATAAGCCAAACATGATGAAATG